>APFE030771996.1:112159-177999 GCA_000404065.3 Pinus taeda
AAACTAAAACAAAGTTGGGGGGTCATCCATTAATTCTAGGAAGACCTTGGCTGGCTACAGCAGATGCTTTCATCAGCTGTAGGTCTGGATCAATGACAATATCTAATGGGCAGGAAACCAAACATCTGACTCTTTATCCTTATGCCACACCCATGATTAATAACGATAATTCAATATGGGTATATTATGAGGATGAGGAAACCCAACCTATTTTAACTGTCAGACAAGCTTTAACTCTCAAAGACTCAACCGAAGATGAACTAATCAGCAACTTTATTTCTGAACCTTCTTCAGTTAGCTCAGAAATACATAATCACCTCACTGCAATCCTAGAATCTGAATCCCAGAACAACCTTGAAACTGAAAATTTACCTCAGATATTAGCTGGCAGTCCTTCCAAAAGTATAACAGTAGAAATCGAACCAGGTAAAACATTAAATATAAATCCTAATCTAACAGATGATCAAAAACAACAGTTAATGAAGCTACTCAAAGAAAAAAAAAAAGCATTCGCTTGGGATTATACAGACATGAAAGGGATTTCTCCTGAACTATGCACTCACCGTATTTATATTAAAGAAGGATCCCGACCAGTTTGTCAACCCCAAAGACAAATGAACCCCAATTTAAGGGAAATAGTAAAAGAAGAACTTCAAAAATTGTTAAATGCAGGATTTATATACCCCATATCTGATAGTGAATGGGTTTCTCCGCTAGTAATAGTACCCAAGAAAAATGGGAAATGGTGAGTATGTGTGGACTATAGAGCCCTAAATAAGGCCACCCACAAGGACCATTTCCCTTTACCATTAATTGATCAGGTATTAGATAACCTGGATAGTAAGAAATTCTTTTCCTTTTTGGATGGATTTAATTGCACCACAGGATCAGGATAAAACCACTTTTACTAACCCTTGGGGGACCTTTGCTTATAGGGTTCTTCCATTTGGGCTATGTAACGCCCCAACAACATTTCAAAGAGCGGTGATAGGGATCTTTTCTGATATGATAAATGATTCCTTAGAAAATTTTATGGACGACTTCACTCCTTATGGAACAACCTTTGAAGATGCCCTGCAGAATCTTGAAAAAGTACTTAAGCGGTGTATAGAAGCACATCTTGCCTTAAGTACTGAGAAATGCCATATGATGATGAATGAAGGCATTGTATTAGGCCACTTTGTTTCATTGTTAGGAATTCAAGTCGATCCCGCAAAAATACAACTAATTTTGACCCTCCCTATCCCCAAAACCCAGACAGAAGTGAGGAGTTTCTTAGGACATGCAGGGTATTACAGAAGATTTATCAAAGAATTTTCTAAGATAGCTTCCCCTCTGTGTGTGTTACTAACGAAAAATGTTGAATTTAAGTGGACTGATGATTGTGAAAAAGAATTTGATCAGCTTAAACATCAGTTGTCCATAGCTCCCATTTTGAGAGGACCAGATTGGGCACTCCCCTTTCACATATCCTCTGATGCCTCAGACACTGCCATTGGAGCTGTCCTGGGACAGGAAGAAAATAGTCTTCCCTATGCCATTTATTTTATTAGTAAAAACATGACTCCCGCAGAACTTAATTATACAGTCACTAAGAAATAATTTCTAGCAGTTATTTATGCTATCAACAAATTTCGGCACTACATTACTGGTTATACTACTTTTGTGCATACCGACCACTCGGCCATTAAATACCTAATGAATAAATCAATTACAAATGCTCGAGTCACTAGATAGTTACTGTTATTACAGGAATTTGATATCACAATTGTAGACCGACCAGGAAAAGAAAATGTAGTTGCTGACTTTCTTTCTCGGTTAAAAACTAATGAAAATATTCCAGTAGATGATTATTTTCCCAATGAGTATTTATTTGCAATCTCTGCTCACTCACCTTGGTATGCAGACATTGCTAACTACTTAGTTGCAGGAAAATTACCATCACACCTATCGCATAGAGAAAAAAGGAAAATTATTCAGCAGAGCGCTAGGTACAGCTGGATAAGTGGTTGTTTGTTTCACACAGGACTCGATCAAGAGATCCGGAGATGCATTGGTGAAGATCAGATTTATGATGTATTGAAAGCTTGCCACGGTGGACCTTGTGGAGGACATTTCGTGGATAAAAGAACAGCACACAAGGTTCTCAGGATGGGATATTACTGGCCCTCAATCTTCAAAGATGCAAAGAAATATGTCAGGACCTGTGATAGCTGCCAAAGAATGGGCCTGCCTAATCACAGGGATGAAATGCCACTCAATCCCCAGGTAATTCTTGAACCATTTGAAAGATGGGCACTAGATTTTATAGGTCCCATTAATCCTCCATCTAATCAAAGAGTTTACATACTAGTATGTATAGATTACATGACTAAGTGGGTAGAGAAGGCACTTATCAAAGCTAATGAGGAATCAGTATTAACATTTTTATTTGAAGAAATCTTCGTTAGGTTTGGGTTGCCTAGGGAGCTAGTCACTGATGGAGGACCTCCTTTTAATTCCCATGGCTTCAAAGACACATTGCAGAAATACCATATTAAGCATAGAATGACCACACCTTATCACCCCAAGTCAAATGGCAGGTGGAAAGCACCAACAAGGTCATAGAAGCTATTCTGACAAAAACAATAAAGGAAAACAGGAGGGACTGGTTTCAAAAGCTGCCTGAAGCAATTTGGGCTTATAGAACCACTTGGAAGAACACCACAGGATTTTCACCCTATGAGTTAGTTTTTGGTAAAAATGTTGTTTTCTCTTTGGAGTTTGAAATCAAAACTTTGAGAACTGCTTTAGCTGTTAACCTTGATTTGACTGATGCACAGACAACCAGGTTGCAGTAGCTGCAGGAGCTAGATGAGAAAAGATTGGATGCCATCCACCAAACAACCATGATTCAGCAACAAAGAACCAGATGGCATGACAAAACTATTAAGCAGAAGCAGTTCCAGAAAGGTAACTGGGCTTTACTGTATGACTCCCGTCTCGAGAATTTCCAAGGTAAATTGAGAACAAGGTGGCTAGGACCTTATGAAATAGATGTTGTATTTCCAAACGGAATAGTCAAACTTTTAACGATTGATGATAATAGAACATCGTTATTAGTGAATGGATACCGACTCCATCCGTATCAACAGCCTATTTTTAAGGAGGATTTCAAAGCTACCTGCATGGCAGAATTACACTATGTTTTTTTGGGGGAATTTGCTTCCCCTCAAGGCACTTAAATTTCTATTCATTTATTTATTCTTAGATTAGATTTCTAAACTAATAATCCCTGCCAAGGGGTTGCTATGTTACAATTAGTTGTTTTGCAGATCTCACTTTCGGAGGATGGCCGAGAATAAAAATCCTAAAAGGATCACTTTGCAGCTTGGGAACGCTTTTTGGATCTAAGTCAAGTTTTACACCATTTTCCTGTTGCTACAACACCATTCCTTGTTGCTGCAAAACCATTTCCCATTGCTGCAACACCATTCCTTGTTGCTGCAACACCATTTTCTGTTAATGCAATATCATTCCCCGTTGCTGCAACACCACTTCCCGCCATTCCTCGTTGCTGCAACACCACTTTCCGCCATTCCCCGTTGCTGCAACACCACTTCCCGTCATTCCCCGTTGCTGCAACACCACTTTCCGTCATTCCCCGTTGCTGCAACACCACTTCCCGTCATTCCCCGTTGCTGCAACACCACTTTCCGTCAATACAATATCATTTCTCTGTTGCCGTAACACCACTTACCACACGAGCTTATGTTCCGGCAAAATATCACTTTTCAACACTGCAACACCAATCCCAGCACTTAACGAATCATCATCCTGATGGAACATATTCCGCTGCATTCAAGGGACCAGCCAAGCACTCTAACAAGTACACGTCATCACTGCTACTTCCCGTCAGATCGCCTGTGTTTTCACGATTAAAAACCCGTTCAAATTATGATTAAGCCAGAAAAGACAAGATAAGACTTTTGCGTGTGACTAAAGGTAAAAAGTAAAGGTACGCATGTTTAAGTGTGAATATTAATTTATAGTTAATGCGGAGATGTGATACGACTGCCGAAATCATTATACTGCCAATCAAATCATTCAGCCATAGATTTGGGGGGGATTACCAAAATATCACAATTATTCCATAACACGTTAATCGCTGCCACCCTTATTCCTCACGGTAATATCTAAAACTCACTTTGCCATGGCATATCCTCATTTGTAATAGTTTGTTCTGTTTCAAACTTGGAAACTAGGCTCTGTATCGTGTATTGTTCGCTGAATCAGTAGCTATGGGAGGAAATCTGATTACTTATGAACCTGGCACAACAGCGCTACTAGAACTCTACCCCGAGGTTTATCAAATTTTTCTGCAGGTAGGGTGGGTAGACTACTTCAGAAGACTTCCAGACTTCAACACATAGCAAGTGTTGGTGTTCGCATGCAATTTGAGAGAAGGATTTTCTACAGTCCAGGGAGTATGTATACCCGTAACAGAGGAAGATGTAGCCCAAGTCTTTGGGCTACCAACCAACGGTATACGCTAGTTCAGCAGGAAACATGTTATTTTGAATGCGCAGTAAGGCTTCTTTCAACCGGGCGAACACGTAGAAGCTAAAGGCAGAGGGGTCGCTCTTCAGTCACTACCTCCACCATGGCCAAAGGTCGCGGAGTTTGTCAAGCAATATTTAACGTGCGAAGGTCGTTACCAGGTAATTTACCAACACGAATTCGTTTTGTTAAATCATTTGAGGCATCGACAGTTGATAAACATGCCCTATTATCTATTGGGTTGTCTGAAAAACATGTCACATTATGCTGAAAAAGTGAAGCATCCAGCCCTTTCCCTCAAACACCATAGGTTATCCCAACTCTTATAAATAGGGGATTTTCTCTAATCCACCCACCCCTTGTCATTAATCCTCCCCAGCAAATAGAAGATCCTCAGGAGGAGGAGGAAGTTCCCCAGCAGCCGGAACAAATACCCCAGGAGGAAGTTGCCCAGCAGCCGGAACAAATACCCCAGGAGGTCCCCCAGCAGCCAGAACAAATACTTCAGGAGGTCCCCCAACAACCAGAGAAAATAACTCAAGAAATTCCTCAGAAATTAGCAGTAGAAACACCCCTGCAGAGGACCCCATCCCCCAATGAAGCTCAACCATCTACCCCTGTGCTTCATATTTCCATTGATGATTCTGAGGATAATACCCCCATCATTTCTTTTAAAAGGAAAAAAAAACAGGAAACTAAAACTCCACCAAAAAGGAGAAGAACCAGGGCTTTAGTCAAAGCAGCTGCTAGTCCTGATAGTTTCCCCAGCCAAAAGGAAAGTGACCGAAAAAGAAAAATTGTTGATTTTCCTGCCTCCTTAAAGAGGCAGAGAAAACGGTCAACCGCAGCAGTTAAATTTACCAGCCCTCTGATTCCCAGTTCTCCACCTATTATCCTAACACCCCGTATTCCAATGATTCCAGAACAGTCCCTTTCCTCACCCTCTACGGCTGAGATGCAGAGCGTTGACAGCTTTGTGACAGCATTTTTTGAGGCAGTTGATACACAAGAACCACCTACCGAAAAATCTAAAATAGACACCCAAGATGATATTGGGCAAGTGGCTGCTACACAAGAACCAGCCACTGACCCAACAGGTGACACACAAGAACCACCTGTTGGGGATGCAAATGCCCAAATGAACGCGGAACAAAAATCCTCTCACCCACTAGAGCCTACAGGTATGCAAGCCCCGCCTACCATAGCTTCCCTGCAGGAAGAAATTGAGTTTTTAAAATCCCAAATTAAAGATTATCAGCAGGAGATAATAATGGTTAAGGAAGCCTACCAGAATGAATATAATCTCCACTTCTTAGCACGGGTAGCGACGGTAACAGAAAAGAGTCAGTATAATGAGTACATGTGCAGTGAGTGTGGAGAACTGTACACTCAAGAAGGATATAAGGTAGTACAGGTCCCAATGAATGAAGCTAATCCGCCACCCCCTGCTGCTACAAAGAAACTTGCTGTTGTAGTCAAAACAGAACAACATGCTGTCACACAAGAACCAACAGGAGGAGCAGCAAAGGAAAAGCAACAACCTACTGTCACACAAGAACCAACAGGAGCTGCAGGAGTAGAGAAAGAAAAACCCGCTGTCACACAAGAACCAGCAGGTTTTCTAAAAACTGTAAAAGAAGAAACAGGGTAGCTTGCTGTCACACAAGAACCAGCAGGAGCTGCAGGAGTAGAGAAAGAACAGCATGTTGTCACACAAGAATCAGCAGGTTTTCCAACAGTTATTGAGGAAAACATGGTACCACCATGGCCCACCCAAACTACTGTAGAACAGAGATCCTTTATTGACGCTTATGGACAGAATGAAGTCACTGAACTCCACTGTGTCAAGGACGCTTATGCACAGACTGAAGTCACTGGACTCCACTGTGTCAAGGATGCCTATGCACAGACTGAAACTCCTTCTGTCAGTAATGCTTACACGGAGACCTCTAGTTTTCAACAACTAAAGGACTCATGGAGAATAGAATATGATCTCTCACAAGGAAAGGCATTCCAACAGTAGAAGTCACTCTGGTTCAGCTATGCATATAGAAATTGGGATGCATTGGAACAGTCTAGGGCCCAACATAAAGAAAATAAGGAGGTAAAAGCTAGGCTATCCCATGCTTTTGATCTGGTTCAGAGGATATTGACTACAAGAAAGCCTTCTTTTAACTATGTAGTATTCTTGAGAGAACGCTTGGCATTCTTGCAAATAAAAGCAATAAGAGATGGAAGACCATATCAAGATGATACACCTGACCAGTTTATTCAAAGAAGCACCACTTAATGATCAAAATTTGCTTTGTGAACTATATCTTCACAATGAGGCTATGCCTGAAGATAGAGCAATGAATATACTTCCTATTGTGGGTGATATTCAAATAAGAGCCTTCATCTCTTTTCTAGCTCATCAATTAACTTGGAAAAATGCCTACATGTCAGCTGAACATAATGAGAACAACTGCCTCCTTTGGATTCGAAATGAACCACACAATCCAGCTACTTTCATTGCACAGCATCGAAATTATGTAAGTAATCGAGAATTGGCTGACCATATAAAGAAGCTACAGGCAGCGGTTTTGCAGGACTGTCAGCATTATGTGAAAACAAAAGGGGCACTGGCCGTTGAAGCAAATAAGTTATTCTGGGAACATTGTCCCAGAGAAAGACAGGAATACCACCCCTACAATCCCCTCAATCTCCAAGTAGCGATTTCACGCATACCTTATTATGTTAAATGTATGGAAAACTGTGCGGAGAAGTGGATCGGCTACCATTTTCATTTCCCTCTCTTATGGTTAC
The DNA here is from genome assembly GCA_000404065.3 of Pinus taeda. Lineage (NCBI taxonomy): Eukaryota > Viridiplantae > Streptophyta > Pinopsida > Pinales > Pinaceae > Pinus > Pinus taeda. Next base: position 119,504 of record APFE030771996.1, read on the forward strand.
CTGGTCAGCAATATAAATCTCATTATAAACTGACCAAGAAGGAGGAGGTAGCAGTATGGCAGCAGATACAGAATGTTCAGGGATTCAGAAGTAAGTCGGATAAAGCCTTCTCGAGCTACTATATCAGTAACTTACACTGTTCATCCCAGTTCTCTGAGTCAGATTCAGACTAAATGTTGCATGAGGACATGCAACCCTTCAGTTGGGGGGGATGTTAGGACTCTGAATTGTCTATTTTTTACCCTACATTTTGTTATGATATTACTCTTTTCAACCTATGAATTGAAACCCTTGATATCATTTTTAACCTCATCATCCCAAGGTATGAAGTAACTCTCCTCATTTGCTATATGATTAATTATTCAACACATATTCATGTTATCTTTACAATTAATCTTTGGAAATTGGCTAAGTCGCTGACAGTTGATTGGAATTGTTCAAAGTCCACAAAATCATGATTCACAGTTGCCGCAACACCAGGAACAGCAACTGTGCAGTTGCTGCAACACCAGAAGCAGCAACTGACTAAAGCAGGAAATGTCTTAATTTGCAACAGCAACTGTCTGAAGCTCGCAGGGCTATACTCGGCCGATGATGATAAAGCATGATCAAGCCAATCTAGCCACAGACGCGAGAACGCCAGGAACAGCACGAAGTGTTTTAAGGGACGGTTAAGATGTACCGAATCAGCAACAACAGCAGAATAACCAAGGATAGCACGAGGACTCCGAGGAAATAGATGAAGACCATCCATTTTGCAACAGCGGAAAGATCCGATTAACCAAGGATGACAAAAATATATATTGTTGTAACAGTAGGTTGTAACAAGAATCAATTTCCTATTTTTGTACAGAAGAATTAAACTGTAGGACAATCTATTGTAATAGATGTCTCCTCTATAAAGAGGAGACATCTACAGTTGAAAGACTGGCATGTGATACCGAATTATTGTAGTGCTGAAGGTCGGAACCTCTGTTGTAATTGAACTCTTGGCAGATGAATAAAGTTTTGTTCTGAGCAGTTTGATTTAATATTTGTGTGCAAGGGAATCTTGTGAGAGGGACAGGGCCCACCTTCTTCACAAGATTCACCCATTCCTTTTTTGTTAAGTGTGTGTTAATTCTGTATGTGTTTAGCATTACTTCTGATATTTCCCTTTTGCTGATACGTTGTTCCTTTAATCGATTGGCGCTGTGAGAAGTGTGTCACCGATGAATAGGATTTTGGTGTGTATTGGCGACTGGTCACGGAGGCAGGTGCTGGGCGTCCTTATTCTGAGGACAGGGTCCTGGTCCTCTGTTACAAACAGCCATCATTTTTCCGCAGATTTGTTACCTTTACTTAATTTCATTTCATTTCTGCAATAGTTTAAGACTGCTGTAACGCAGAGTAAGTGTTTGATAGGAATTAGATTTGTTGTACTACAGCTTTTAATGCTTTTGAAATTAAAGTGCATACAGTACGAGGTCACCTTTGAAATAAAAGGACTTTCCCGGGTTGACAAATTAATGTGGTACTCTACTGTTAATCAATAACAATTCGAGCGACCAACAGTTGCTCAATATATACTTCTTCTTCTAGGTCCCCATTTAGAAAGGCAGATTTTACGTCCATCTGAAATACTTTGAACTTCTGAAAGCTAGAGAGAGCAAGGAACATCCTAATGGCCTCAAGTGTGGGAACTGGTGCAAAAGTTTCTTCAAAGTCTATGCCTTCTTGTTGCGCATACCCTTTACATACAAGTCTTGCCTTGTTGCTAATCACTTCTCCATTTTCATTTAGCTTATTTTTGAAAATCCATTTTGCCCCTATGACATTCTTATCTTTTGGTCTAGGAACCAACTCCCAAGTGTTATTGTTTTCAATCTGCTCGAGTTCTTGGTCCATGGCCTTGACCCAGTATTCATCTTTGCAAGCCTCTCTTACATTTTGCGGTTCAGTGGAGGAGAGCAATGTTAGATAGCTTGAAGCTTCTAAAATGGTTCTTCTTTTTTGTACACCTGTCTCTTTCTACCCCATAATTTGAGATTCTGGATGATTCTTCTGAACGTATCTGGATGGAGTCTTTTCTTCTACCCTTATCTGTTCTTCTGGTGCCTCATGGGTTTCTTCTTCATCATGAATCTGATTTGATGTTGACAGATAGTCTTCACCATCTTTGAATTCTTCAGATTTTACTTGTCTATGACTACTTCCTTCTTCATCAACCACTACATCAATGCTTTCAACAATTTTGGCAAGTCTTTTATTGTAACATTTGTAATCTTTGCTGTGGGGAGAGTAACCAAGTAAAATGCCTTCATTTGCTCTAGGTTCAAACTTGCGAAGATTTTCATCAGTTCTTTTAATGTAGCATTTGCTTCCAAAAATTTTGAAGTATTTTACCATGGCAGTCTTACCATACCAAAGTTCATGAGTAGTTTGAGTGTTGTTTACACAGACATTTGTCTTGTTGATGATAGTAACAACGGCAAATGCGGCTTCACCCTAGAAGGTTGCAGGAGTTCCAGAATCATCAAGCATACCACGAGCCATTTGTTGAACCATTCTGTTCATCCTTTCTACTACTCCATTTTGCTGAGGAGTCCTTGCAACTGAGAATTCCCTTCTTATTCCATGTTCTTCACAAAAATCAAAGAATTCATCTGAGGTAGATTCCCCTCCTCGATCAGATCTGGGACATTTGATTCTGTGATCTGATTTGTTTTCAACCAAAGCTTTCAATGACTTGAACTTTTCGAAGGCTTCATATTTATACTTCATGAGTCCTATCCAACACATCCTTGAAAAGTCATCAATGAACAATATGAAGTACTCTTCTTCTCGAGGTGACCTCTTCCTAGTTGGACCACATATATCAGGCTGAACAAGTTCAAGTGGCCTGCTAGCTGATCCTTCCTTCTCAGGAAAATTAGTTCTCGTTTGCTTACCAAATTGACATGATTTGCATATTGTATTGTCTGGAATTTTGATGTCAGGAAGATCACGAACTGCCTGATATTTACATGCTTTCCTTATTTGGGAGAAGCTAAGATGCCCCAATCTTCTGTGCCATAGCCAGTGTTCATCATTCTTGCTCAGATAGAATGGTTGTTCTCGTTCTTTGAATATGTGTAAATTATTTGGAGTTCTTGTGCCTTTGATCATTGTTTTTCCTGTGTCAAGCTCACAAACAATACATCCATTTGATCGAAATATTACCTCACTTCCTTGATCGCACATTTGACTGACACTTAATAGATTATGCTTTAAGCCATCAACATACATAACATTTCCAGTTTTTACCTTCTTTTTCAATTGAGCAGAACCTTTACCTTTTATGAATGCAGGAGTGTCATTTCCAAATGAGACCTTCTTTTCCCTTTCTAAGGCAGTATATGACTGAAGTTTTTCTTTATCACCTGTCATATGTTTTGAGCATCCACTGTCAATGTACCATTGATTTTCCTGTCCTTCCGCATATAAGGCTATCCCACATCTTTCTGGTTGCAGTTCTTTCTTTTTCCATGTTTTGGAACTCAATGAAGCTGGCTCCTTCTGAGTTATTTGTCGAAACCTGCTTCTACATTCAGAGTCTTCATGACCGAAATTGTTACAGATAGAACATTCTATTTTATTTTCAAGAGAAGAGAAGTTATTGTAGGTTCTTTTCATGATTCTTGTCATATTCCTTTGTTTTTGAGCTTCCCTAGTCGTGATGGTCTTATAGGCAACACATTGAGTAGCTTTATGACCAAAGTTATGACAAGAGAAACATTGGCCATTGAAGAAATTCCTGCAATTATCAAATCTACCAACCATATGACTGTAGTTTCCATTGACATCCATTCTTGAGCCAAAATGATTTACCTGTGGTCAATTGAAGCTTATGTTCATCCTTGAAGTAGATTGCCCCTAATTCACTTGGTAATTTGCATTATGCTTTTGTTGTCGATTGTCAACCTGTTCACTTCTCCTTGTTGCATCAAGATAACTTTTGGAGGTGGATGGCTTCTGCACTTGCTTCTGAGCTTGAGATGCTTCTTTGGAATATCCAATACCTGTCTTGATTAGAGGAAAACGCTGCACTTTGATAATCTCATTTAAAGTTTCAGATCCTTTATAAAATCTGAGATTGAGGGTTTTTGTTTTCTCAATTTCTTTTCTAAGTCCCATAATTTCACATTCTAACTCTTCATTGTGTTTATCTTTTTCAATAAGTTAGAATGTTAGAGTATCTGTAATCATATTCTTCTCCTCTAAGCACACTTTAAGTTTAGAAATTTCTTCATAAAGACCTTCTTCATTTGTAGCATCCAAGAAATCATCATATTCAAAAGCCATCAAAAGTCTATTATCATTACCTTGTTCATCTTCATCACTATTTGACAATCCATCACTGTCTTCATGCGTGTAATAGCTCTTCTTACTTACATTCTATTTTCTGTTCCATCTAACGGGTTCCTTACCTTCGTCCAGTTTATCTTTATGAGGACATTTTGCAGCATAATGACCGACATATGTCCTGACTCATAGTAATCTCCTTTTCCTGAAGCCTTGAATGTAGCTTCCCTCCTGTCTAATGGTCCTCCTTTTCTCATTTCGTAAGTAGTTAGAATTTCGTGTAGCTGTGACATGGTAAGGTTCTGTAAATTCTGCTTTTCTTCTATGGCAGAAACTTTTGAGTCAAACTTGGAGACAAAGATCTTAGAACCTTTTCAACCACAACAACTTCTTTTATTTCTTCACCGAAGTTTTTCATACAATTTACGATCTCATCTATATGTAGGAAATAGCTAGCCACACTTTCATCATTATGCATTCCGAGACTTTCATATTGAATTCTAAGAGTTTGTAATTTTGCTCGTTTTACCTGTTCATCTCCTTCATAGCTTAGAACGATCTTGCCCATATCTATTTTGCACTTTTTAGCTGCATAACCTTGATGAATTCTAATTGAGATAGACTTCCCAATAGTGTATTGACAGCTTTTGCATTTTCTTCATACTGCTTCTTACCAGCTACATCCGCAGGAGTTGTTGATGGAAATGTGTATCCTCTTTACACAATATCCCAAACTTTTGTGCCAAGAGATTGAAGATAGGCAGTGATTCTTACCTTCTAATAGACGAAGTTGCTCCCATCAAAAATAAATGGCCTGATAGATGCTTCCTTTTCGTAGTAGCTCATGATGATAGATCTTCTTTCAAGCGATCAAGCTTTTCCTGAAGGACCTGCTTTGATACCAATTGTTGGAAATAATACTGAGAGGGGGGTGAATAAGTATTATCAAATTCTTTTCAATTTATATAACAATTTGCAGATCTAACTAATGAAACTTTCAGACTTATAATTTAATTTATTCTTCAGATGTTGCTCATTAATCTGTGTGTTAGAGTCATATAACAATAAATAGGAACATGGAAAATAGAGTAGATAGTCACACCAAAGAACACAAGATATAAGGTGGAAACCTAATGTGGGTGAAAACCACCTGTTGCAGTATGTCTCTATCTTCTTTCAGTTAGAAACTTCTTTCTACAATGATTATGTACTAGTGCAGTCTTGTACCAGCGCGCAGGCTTCAACCTGCAGAAGGCTACAACCTTCTCTTGTTCTCCAGACTCTCCTGGAAGGGAGCTCCAACCCCCTTAGCTCTTGTACTAGCTGAGGTACTAGTACGTAGGTGCTAACCTACTGAAGGCTTCAACCTTCTCTTTTCTTCTAGGGACCACGTTTCATAAATTTTCAGACTGGATCCATGAACATCAAATAATCATTAAGTATATGTGCATCAACCAATATCGTTTCCACAAATAACTACTGAATCAACCAATAACTTCTCAGTATGCTATAACCAGAAAACAATACCAGTACCAGACACCAATTCTAAACCCTGAACACTGCAGCAATAGACAAAAGGAGCTATAATATATTTCAAGAAAAGCCCGCAACTTCACTAATAGAAACCTGCAGATATCCGCACTTCCACTGAGTTGAGTCCTGCGGACCTCTGCACCTGCGTTGTGTCTGAACCGTGCACCTCTGCACCTACACCCGTATCTAGACTGCGCACCTCTACACCTGCACCCGTGTCTGGACAACACACCTCCACACCTGCACCCGTGTCTCGACTGTGCACCTCCGGGTATAGAAAATTTATCAGTCTTCACTTATACCCTCAAACTATCAGATTTATAGATCTAATCATGCGCCAAGGAGATCTCGACCCTTCAGTAGATCTGCCTTGTAATGCTCAGGTTTCTCCTTGATTTAGGTCCAGCTATAACTCACCAACCGATCACTAGTATTTCAGATCTTGTTCTTCTTAAGATATTCAATATACTTGTGTCCATCCAAATGATCTCCTTTCCCTTTTATAGACTAGGCTTTACTCAAACAATGGTCCAAAACCATAGGAATCCAATACTAGGGACCCAAAACCTAGGTTCAATACTTTAGATGCAAAACCACGGACCAAAACCATAGGATAAAAAACGTCGAACTAAATACCATGGACAAACCACAAGATTTCCCACTGGCATGCGTTTTTCTCTGCATAAAATTCCATGCATTTTAGGTTCGCACCTTTTGTTCTGAACACCTACGAACATGTCCACATCTTTTCAACGACGAACCTGCGGAACTAGCCAAGGACCGCATCTTTTTGAATAGGAACCTATCGATATCTTATTTTCTTCATTATTTGAGTGCCTGAACTTGTGATCTACTATTTGAGAGGGTTGCCATCAAAAACAACCCCTGTGCCATAGAACTAATCCTGTGTCATAATGCCAACAAATATTAGGGTTTATAATATTAATTCAACCAATTCCTTGTATTTATACATAAACCCAAGGGATTAAAATAATACTCGGTTTATAATGTTGGGGTTTATAATATTGTCTTCCATGTTATATTGGGAAAATGAGTCAATAATGGGAAAACTAGTCAAGCCAAGGGATTAGTAAGCCTATGGGATTAGTATTAGGGTTTCTAGAATTGCATTTATAATATTGTGTTTATATTATTTTGGATTAGTTATATAATAATGGGGTTTTCAATATTGGATTTTTAATGTTAACCTTATCATTTATAATATTAATCCTACAATTTATAATAATTTTCGTAAGGTTTGTCATATTAATTCTAGGGATTATAATATTAATCTTAACGTTTATAACATTTGGTTTTATAAGATTAGGGTTTATAATATTTGGCTTAATACTGTGGCATTGCAATGGTATGCAAATATTTCTAATGTCACAATGTGACAAGCATCATAGTTATGCGATATGTAGATTGGAAATCATTGTCACAATGAGACATTACATTGCAATTTGTTCAATGTCACATTGCAACATTTACTAAATTAGAGTTTAATATTTTTCTTTATAATATTGGGTTTAGGGTTTATTTTGGTTTATATGATTTGGTTTAGGGCTTATAATCTCATGGTTTATAATCATACAGTTTAGAATATTAGTCTTAGGAATTTTAATCCATTAGCTTGATAATATAAATTTTAGGTTTCATAATCCCGCCAGTTTATAGCTTAATTCCTACGGTTTAATTCTTAAGGGTTTATAATATTAATATTTATAATGTTGGGTTTCATAATGTTAGCGTTTATAATATTTTATTTGATATTAGGGTTTAATATTGTGACATTGAAATGGTATCAAAATATATCCAATGTCATAATGTGATAAGTATTGTCATTATGCAACAAGTAGTGTGAAAACTATTGTCACAATGATACATTACATTGCAATCTATTCAATGTGAGATATGACATTAAATAAATTAGGGTTTAATATTCTTGTTTATAATATTGGGTTTAGGCTTTATATTTCCTAGGGTATATAATATAAATGCAATGGTTTTTATATTAATCTTAACATTTATAATATTAATCATACACTTTGCAATATTTATCATAGGGTTTATAATATTTGTCGTGGGAATTATAACATTAATATTAATTTTTATGATGTCAAGTTTTATAATTTTAGGGTTTATAATATTTGGTTTAATATTAAGGTTTAATATTGTGATGCTAGAATGGTGCAAAAATCTATCCAACATCATAGTGTGAAAAACATCGTCATTATGCGACAACCATTGACATAATGATACATTACATTGCATTTTTTAGGGTTTAATATTAGGTTTAGAGGTGTAGATTTTATCCTCATTTATAATATTAGGCTTAGGGTTTATGATATTAATCCTAGGGTATATAATCCCTTGGGTTTCTAACATAAATCCTAGAATTTAATATTATTCCCTTGGGTTTATTATTCCTTTGAATTTATTAATAATCCCTTGGGTTATTAATATACTTTGGATTTATCATATCTATCAATTGGATTTATGAACCCCAAGGGTTTATAATAACATTCCCTTAGGTTTATTACTACCTTAGCTTTATAATATTAATACCTATTTTTTATAACATTAATGCCTCGGGTTTTCATACTAATCCCAAGGGTCTCTAATATCCCTTGGGTTTATAATATTAATCACATGGGTTTATTAATATCCCTTTGTTTATAATATTAATCCATTGGGTTTATTAACCCCAAGTTATTATAATCTTAATACCCTAGGTTGATTATTCTTTTTGTCACATGCCTCTGTAACCTAATATTAACAATTACCTACTAAGCTCTGATCCCCCACCTCAACTTCGATTACATTTAGATTCAATAGTCATCACATGAATAGTTATTCCATCATCTCATGAACAAAGATTATACATGCAATTATACTCATACACTTAAAAATTTGATAACATCAAGAGTAATGAACCATGAGATAACACAATGAAATTGTACTCATAAGTTTAAATATGCGAAAACATAAAGTGTAAGGAGACACATACATAACATTCCAAGTAATTGAAGAAAACCAGATTAGCTGAAGGAAGTCACCTGGAAAACCGAGCACCACCATCCAACCTAGAATTGACTTCCTTAACTTCACTATTGAGCTGAGATTTCCTACCATGGATTAACTACCTCTTGTTGATCTCTTCAATGGGCATTTAATACCCTCTTTCGTGATATGGTTTCCATTAGTGGCGTCCCACTTTTATGGATATTTTTTATCCATTTGCCTAGGTGTTTCCGAGAAAAACTCGCCTTTATCTCCTACAAGGACTTTCCTCATAAAAGCTTGCCTTTATCTCCAACAAGGATTTTCTCTTTTTTCATAACTTAGCATATTTCTCGAGCTAACTAAATTAATCAATGTTTATCTCTAAATCCAGCTTTTCTAGAATTGGATCTAGAAGTCTTATCGTGAAATAATTATCCATTCTCATTCCCCAATGGGATTTTATTTGACAAGAACCGCATCTCTTGGTGTCTCATTTTCCAAGTGTTTTACATTATCTTTATTTATTTCAAAATAAAGTATATGCTTTCATTGTTACACCTTGGACCTCGATTTTCTAACCTTACGTTAACAGAGTGTTAACATAAAATAGAGGGATGTTACATACTCCCCACCTTAAATTTACACTATCCTCGGTGTCTTACACCATCTTACAATCTATTTACTTGTTCATAGGTAGTTTTTTCTAAATTTTTAGGTTCACATGGCCTTGCCACCTAAATCATATCTTCTGATACATTGGTTACCAAGGATTTCTGCCAGCAGTCTCTTTCCATTGCTACCTGTACATTTGTTTCAATCAACTTTGTAAGAGATTTTCATATGCATAAACTCAATTTTGTTTGTAAAAGTACTACTACATGAGTAACTATGGGTTAATGTTGCCCATCCTTTAGCTATGATTCCTCATTTTCATTTTATTAAATAATAGGAAGATATATGTTCCTCCAATGCATTTGTGTTCTTGCCAAACAATTGCTTCATGCAATTTCTTTGCATTAGTCACAACAATTCAAACTAGCATATTTAATCAATCAACGTGTATAAAAATATCATTTCAGGTTAGCTCAACATAACCATCAAAATGATAACCCATATGTACCCATAATAATTTATAATCATATGTCATATATGTACTAAGCATGGAACAAAATGTTGACACTTATCCTTAGTTTCCAATACCAATCCTTAGTTTCCATCTTTATCTTGCTTCTGCATTCTAGATCAGTTTCCACACTAGGAAATCACTCATTGTCTTCTCCTTAACAATGTGCACCTACACATAGTGTGCAGTACACACATAAAACTATATATGTCATATATCACCATGCACTACATGCATCCATACAAGTACCATATGTACCGCTTGTACACAATACAACATGTACAACTTGTACATAATACCAATGTACATAACATCACCTGCATGACATAGATCTTTACGCAAGTCCGATCAAATCATTCTTGGTTTGTCAAGTGGAGAATAAGGAATTTCATGGACCTGTTCAATTTCTGGAACCAGAGGATAAGTAAATATTTTTCATGTCAAAGTATTCAAGTGCTTTTATTTAGCTAATCCTTTTAATGTATCTTGTGGTTGCAGGATAATTTCAGCAAAATAGTACCATAGAGGTAATCATGCATACTACAACTTTATCATACCAATAAGTTTGAGTTTTGGAATTTATTGGGTCACTAGACTGGTTCTTAATAATAACATAATATGACCTCCACCGAATCATAAAGAAACTATGGCCTTCAATATTATACTTGAGGTTTAATAACAACTTTTAGCCTTGTCTTGAAGAAAATCATTGTTTGGTACCCAAGAGTACTCTACACATAAACTAGTTATGTCATATGATTTCCCGTTTCTCTTTTTAACGGTACTTTCAACACCTTGTTGGCCTCAAATAATTCAGTGTATGTCCAAACCCATTTGAACAATCAGTATGCAAGTACATACACCTCCAATACATGAGTTATGAATCAAGGTTACAACGTTCTCCATTCCACACCCTCCAATTTTTTTATGCATTATGTGTACCCCGTTGTGAACCTAGGTCATTTACATATTTACACCTCACCTTAAACATTAAATCAACCCTGGAAGTCAAGAGAGTATGACCAATTCATCCATTATCAAATTAGTTAATGCAATAGTTGTTATGTTGTCCTATTCAGAGCCAGACAACACTATTAATGCAATTTGATAGGTAGACTTACCCAAGCTTGTTTCATAGGAAATAATGCTAGAAAATATGCATTCCATATTGTATGGTTATATATTTCTAGATACTCAATCTCTTCGTGCGCAACAATCCTCATTACCAGTGCCACATAACCATCATCTTCTTAATTTAGGAGCAAGTTGTTGCATGATTTGTCTAGAACATTTTCTATATTCCATTTTACTGATGCATGCATTATTTTAATACCATCCTAAAATCGTTTGATTATCATAAGTTGTATTAATGCAAAACCTTTTTGGTTTACCGAATATTGGTTTATTAATTCAGATGAGTCATGTTCTGAATCTAGTGTACAATTCCTACTGGTCATTAGGTTGCTCTGTATTTCTCTAATGCATCAAGAACCACCATATCTAGCCTGCAAGTATACTTTGTTAAGATAAAGTGGAAACGCACTGATAATTTTTACCCTATCACTTTCAAGAGGAAGTACATTGGAAAGATCTTTAATCATTCTACTGGAAGCATATGTTTGAAAGGTTCTTATTTGTCAGATAATAACATAACCCCATCTATATCTGGATGGATATGTACATTAAGGTTGTGGAGTTTGAGGTTGCATAGTTTAAGTTGAAAAGTTATAATTTGAGTGAACTCTTGAGAATGTGCTCTTAATGTTAATATTGTCTTTATGCTATTAACTGAGAAGCACTATGAGCTACTTTTACACTTCCATTTTGCATTTGTACTTTTAGGTGATAGTCCCATTGACCTACTTATGAAGGTCATAAAATTCTTAATGTATTATGTATTTATGCATACAGTGAGTTGTATTGCATGTGTGCATTCACTTCACAATTTTGATCCTAGTTTTGTCTAGGTTGGAATATAATTCGTCTCTCTTAGTTATAATTATTTAGATACCACTTTACTAAAAAGAACCTATGGGTTCCAAACTATACATATGTAATTAGTTATGCATGCTACTATTGAATGTCTGAATAATGACCTATTAAGGTTTATTTTCCTTCAATAGCATATATTTGGAGCATTTTCCACTAAGGATGAATTAAACAATTCAACTAGTGGAAACACCACATCTAAAAATGAACTGCATCATTACATGCATATGCACCAATTAACACAAAATATTAAATTGAAAGACAATTTTAAAATGCATAGTCTCGTACCACATACAAAGACCTATCTTTCATGAGTTTGATGATATTTCATGGGAATTTCATGAACAAAATCCTTCAGAATATTCTCTTGGTTGGAGCCCAATTGATGAACCATCAGTTTCTGCTACAATTGATAGAATATTATGAACTCCTTTCGAGTGATGTATATGGGTTCCATCTACTTACTTTTCATTTTTTATTGTTCTCATGTTGGCCATGATCTATAGAGAAAAACACTTGACCTTTTATCTATTTGTTTTGTGAGATTCCTTATAAGAGTTCACCATTTCCTCCCTCATATATCATCCTTTCTTAGGATCTTATAAGAATACATGTTTTTCCATTAATTTATGCCTTTTAATGGACTATCCTTACTGACATTAGTTGGAATCTTCTTAATCTATGCCTTTGTATAGAAATCATACCACTCATAATTTTTCTTTTAATATGAGTAGAATAATATGATGACGTTATCAATAAAACCCGTCATCCCACTTTCGATGTAATAACCATACTTTGCAATTATTACAATTTTGTTCATTCATCAAGCTTGACTATGAACATATAAATTTAGGTCCATCATGTGTAAGTATCTTAAACCAATTTTACATCATGGTATAGAGTCTTTGTTCCCTATCACCTTAAGTTTTTAGATAAACTTCCGCAACATATAATGTAATATAAATTTAATCCTCACATTATTCCTAGCATTCAATAAGTAGGCGCAATAAAAGGTAACCTTATTATAGTTAACTATTTCTACTTATTGAAATAATTGACATGTTATTTGTTGTCATTTCTTGGCAACACCCTTCACTACAATTCAACATTGTAGAATTATTTGTTCCAATATCGTCTTTTAGAGTTTCTCCTCTCGACAATGCTACTATATCTATCCAAATTACTTAGATTTGAGAACTTGTATTGATTCTTCTTGGGCTCCTCCCTTGATATGGCACCTTGTATGTCACACTTTGTTGTGATTGTAATTGGTGGGATTCATTGGTATATTCAACACATGATGAAGGCTTTAAATATTAAAGTTGATAACATAATTATAAATATAATATGATAATCTTTTACCTTTCTTCTTGGTTCTTCCTATCAAAGATTTTCCCATATGGACGAGATAACTTTACCTCTCATACCAGTTTTCCCTTTCAGGATGAACTTCATTTAGAAAAACTACCTGATTTACTTAATGTTATATGTACAATATGATGCAGTTTGTACAGGTTATATAGGCACCGCATACAAATATACTTGTGTACTTGTGCTTTTGTATCTTGTTGACTTGTTTTTTTGTCTTCATACTTTTGCCGCTTCAGCTTTGAGGACATATCATTTCCCCAACTAGAAGTGACACTAACTAATGAAATAGAAAATGACAGGTCATTATTTACTGATAAGATGATCAGTATGACAAATTATACACTATAAAATAATGATGAGGAAGAGTATACGTAAAACTCGATATCAGTAATCATGTACACTCCATAGGGTAGCCATCAAATTGTAGAACATGAAAGAACTTATGCCAACATTTTTCAAATTGATGAACATTAGAAGAAAAATTTACTAATATCGTTTACAATCATTATAAAAAATTGGAAGTAATTATGTTTTCAATGAGGAAAATACATAAATAATTTGTATGCTTAGGAACACATCCTTCTATGTATTGACCAATCATGGAATAAGGTTGAACTTTGTATGATATAGAATGATCAGGAAAAATTCTGAATTTGTCACCAATCATGATATTAATTACAGAATCCAAAGAAACATTCTTCTTTCATATGATACAATGCACTTATGCTCATGCATAATTAATTTTTGTCTTCTTGCATCCTCTTTCTTATTTCATGGCATCGAAACATCATAATTGTATTATGAACATCGAAACATCATAGCTGTATTCTCATATTGACACCATTTTCATAATTATAGTGGAAGGGTCTATATGTATGAGAAATAGATTTATGTTTTTATATTTATGAAGTAAATATGCAGTCGTTGGCAAAAGTGATGGTTCGAAACATCGTTCCATTCTAATGGAATAGGTTGCTTTATTGCCAGATTCAAATGGCAGGTGTACCCATTTAGGGCAATAGGACCAAGGTGCCTTTGATTACAAAAATGTAGTTAGTATTGACTTGTGCTAAAAGGAATGTCAGTATTGGATACAATATGACTCTTAGGAATTTGAATCAAGCAAACGGATATAGAGCACTAATATTGAACAAAGGAACAACTTAAAAAGAGTGTATCTTTTCATTGATTAGGTATTGAAGTTGACCCACCTTGGCTTTCTACGTCTTTGGGCAGCTCGCCTCAAAGAGCAGAGGCTGCTTGCAACAATGTTCAGATTAAAAGAATGCAAGAATTGGTGACAAATCTAGCGTCCATCCACGAGGAGGAAATATGCCTCTGACGATATTAAGATATGGTTCACAGAGTAGTTTTGTGTCAACTTGGTATCTCATTCCCAGTGAGACACACTCTGGTGAAGCACTCGAAAATGTTACCTCTCATGCTTCCCTGACGTCAATAGATCACATTGATCTAGGAGCTCTTTTAGAACAGTCTTGACATAAGGATCAGATAGAACTTGGATAACCATTATCCACTGATTGATTTTTATCGAAATATCTCTAAGTCAGTGGATAAGGCGAGTAGACAGTGTGATAAAAAAAAGAAACATCAGTCGTGTAGATCCAACTACACGTGGCCCTCGTGCTATAAATCTATAGTGAAGTGGAAAGATCAAGTTATGAGTATGATGTCAATGGAATAAACATTATCCAACTGATTCAATCAACTCACATACGCTTCTAGATCAGTGGATAAGGTTCAAAGGGAACAATCATCCTTACGATGATTTTCCCCGTCCATCTAGTGGGATAGGTTTGGTTTCTTTAGATCATGAGATTTTAAAAGCTGTGCTAATTCCGGAAACAGTAACTCCATTCGAAAAAAGGTGGAAAGACCAATCTATTGGTAATACCATTTTGTCATTTTGGCGTGTCATAGCCTCCTCTCGTAGGAGCTGATATTATTTGACATCGTTCCAAATCAATATATCATAAGCATCATAGAGGTAAAACATATCTACATAAGTTTTAAACCTTCACCGCGTGGAATATTTATGACCATGAGAAACCAAAATAGTTATTTACAGAATGTAGTTATATATTCGACATGTTGTTGTTTGGTTGTAACTTCCATAAGTTGATTCCACGATTTCTAAATTTTCAATTCATCTGGACATGCTTGCCAATATAAGGCAGACACCCATGAACTGTTATGAGCCATTACCTTTGTTGATAATCGTAAACGACTATATGATAATGTTGTTGCATTTACTCAGTTGGAACACGACCAATCGCACTACAAGCTAAGAAATGTCTATGGAACATTTTATTTTCGAGATTTTTTTTGTTGATTACTTAATGTAGAACATGTTCTTTCATGATAGGAAATGTCACCGTTGACATACTCTTCGTAGCTTCTTCCTGAATTTTCTCTAACTTATGCCATCTAATTTCAATGATAAAGCTTACTGATGTTGATATAGTCATTAAATTTATCGGAATTGATGTGGGACGATTATGTTCAGGAAAATAATAAAGAAGAAATCAAGGGAAGACTTCTATGGAGTTCCTTAGGTTTCTACACTTTTGAATTGAATACTTTCTGCATGGTATGACCTATCATTTATATCACCCAATAAAAAACCATCAACTTGAATTTAAAACTTGATTCTTACAATAAACTAACTACCATACTTTCAACACAACTGCAACTCTTGCGCATATGGTGTTGAGCAAATTTCATTTTCCGGCCACCAAATGAAAATGGGAAAACACGAGATAAAGAAAAGTATGAATCCTGTTGATGCCATCGTTCAGTTGATAAAAAAAACATGCCTTGCTATTTCTATCAAAATACAGAATCTTTGTCTTCACATGCCCCCGAGAACACAAATATATCTTTCATTGGTAGAGAATTATTAGTGTCCTCACTAGCAAGGAGTGGCCGGTTGAATAGATAGATATATATATATATATATATCACACATTCATGTATGCATTCCAAAAAAACAATTTACATAACACGTCGGTGAGTATAATTTAGAATCAACCAATTCTTTTTGAAAATCTACTACAAAGAACGTGGGTGGATACTCTCAATTATAAGAGAGAAATCCGTTGATCACAAATTTTTCTTTCATCATAGCGCTACTACATGAAGAATACAAACCATAGAGATCATTTAACTTGTAGGCTTTGCGGCACAACGACAAGGGTTAGTTATTCCCTTCTAATTAATTATCTAATGATCCAATGGACTACTGTTGTTTTTAATTGATCCTTTCATGCAATTGAAAACACAATTTGTTGTATGCTGGACAAGAAGTGTAGGAAACTTCACTCTTTAAAATATCAATCTTTAGTTCTTTCAAATCGATATTTTCAAACAACCTTAGTTCAAATTTACCTTTTATTGTAAGTAATCTATATAATATTCACATGCAATGACTTCAAAGTCCTCCGCCAACTATTTTAAGATTTAATTTCAACCTTTTTGTTTTATAATTATTTTTTCTTATAGAAATTTTATAATTGAAAACCTCATTTGTGTAGGACTTAGTTTAGGACCTAAACTCATTCATTTCTTACAAAGGTGGATTGGCCCTTAGGCCTCAATATTTGAACTTAGAGCTCCGATATGATTTGTCACATACCTCTATAACCCAATATTAACAATTACCTACTAGGCTCCCATCCCCCAATTCAACTTTGATTAAATTTATATTCAATATCATCACATGAATAATTATTCCATGGTCACATGAACAAATATTATAGATGAAATTATATTCATACACTTAAAAATTCGACAACATCAAGAGTAATGAACCATGAGATAACACAATTCAATTCTTCTCATAAGTTTAAAGATGTTAAAACATAAAGAGTAAGGAACCACATACATAACATTCCAAGAAATTCAAGCAAAATAGATTAGGTGAAGAAAATCACTTCTAAAAATGAGCACTGCCACCCAACCTAGAAATGACTTCCTCAAGTTCACCCCCGAGCAGAGAGTTCTTGCCATCGATCAAATGCCTCATGTTGATCTCTTCAATTAGTATTTAATACCCTCTTTCATGATATGGTTTCCATTATCGACATCCTGCTTTTATGGATATTGTTCATCCATTTGTCTAGGATTTTCCAAGAAAATCTCGCCTTTATCTCCCACGAGGCTTTTCCCCATAAAATCTTTCCTTTAACTCCCGCAAGGCTTTCCTATTTTTTATTTACTTAGCATCTTTCTCCCACTAAGTAACCTAATGGATGTTTATCTCCCAATTCATTAAGATGATCTAGAATTAGATCTAGAATTCTTATCATGAAAGAATTATTCATTCCCATTCACTATTGGGATTTTATTTGGTAGGAACCTCATATCTTGGTGTCTCATTTTCAAATCATTTTATATTATCCTTATTTATTTAAAAATAAAGTATTTACTTTCATTGTTACACCTTGGACCTATCTTTTCTTAGCCTGGGTTAAGAGAGTGTTACATACAACAAAGGGGTGTTACACTCTTGCTTTATATTATTAATAATCCGTTGGGTTTATTAATCCCTTGAGTTTATAATATTAATGTATTAGGTTTATTGATGCCTTGGGTTCATAATATTGATCTCTTGGATTTATTATTACATTCAGTTCATAATATTAATCTCTTAGGTTTACTAATCCCTTGGGTTTATAATATTAATCCCAAGGGTTTATAATATTACTTCCTTAGGATATTAAGATCAATCCCAAGGGTTTATGATATAACCTCTTTCATAGGTTTATGATATAACCTCTTTCATTTTTCGTCCCAAGGGATTAGTATTAGGGTTTCTAATAATAATGTGTTTATGATATTGAATTTGATAATATTATGTTTAATAAGATTAGGATTTAATATTACATTTATAATAATGAAATTTTTAATATCATGTTTATAAGAATAATCTTATAATTTATAATATTAATAATATAATTTATAATATTTTTTTGTAAGGTTTATTAATTTAATACTAGGGATTATAATAATAATTTCAAGTTTTAAAATGTTTGGTTTTATAATATTAGGTTTAATATTTTAATGTTGGGATGATGCACAAATATGTCCAATATCGCAGTGTGACAAGGATCATTTCTACATGGCAAACAATGGGAAAATTGATGTCACAATTATAGATTACATTTCAATATCTTCAATGTGAGATTGCGAAATGGAAAAAATTACGGTTTAACATTATGCTTTATAATATTGAGTTTAGGGTCTATTCTTGTTTTTAATATTTGGTTTAGCGTTTATAATCTCAAGTTTCATAATTGTAGGGTTTATAATATTATTCCTAGGTTTTATGATCCCTTCAATTTATAACATGAATCCTAGGGTTTAATATTAATCCCTTGGGTTTGTAATATAATTTCTAATATCAATCCACTCGGTTTATGATATTAATAATCCTTTGGGTTTATTATATTAATCCCAAGGTTTTATAATATTAAGATTTTTAATTTCATGTTTTATAATGTTAGGGTTTGTAAAATTTGGTTTAATATTAAGGTTTACTATTCTCACATTGGAATGATACAAAAATATATTCAATGTTGTAGTGTGACAAGCATCGTCACTATGTCACAAGGAGTCTAAAAATAATTCTCAAATGATACATTACATTGTAATATATTCAATATCGTATTGTGAAATTGAATAAATTAAAATTTAATATTTTGGTTTATAATAGTGGTTTTAGGGTTTTTTTTGTTTAATATATTTAGATTAAGGTTTATAATCTCAAAATTTATAATTGGAGAGTTTATAATATTGATCCTAGGGTTTTTAGTTCCTTGGATTTACTTTTTTGATCCTAGGTTTTATAATCGCTTGTGCTTATACATAAATCCAATTGTTTAATATTATTTCCTTGGGTTTATTAATATGTTGGGTATATAGTATTAATTGTTTGGGTTTATAATATTATTTTGTTGGGATTATTAATATGATGTGTTTATAATATATTTTTTAATAGTAATGAGTATCCTCTGCTACGTACAATTTGTAACCTCATAGAACTATTTCATAAATGCCATGAGGACCACCACGTGAGACAAATCGTTAACCACACCACTTGAGTGAAGTTCCTTTGACTTCTTAGATTTATTGAGCCGAGAGGCTCAAGTATGAGGGAATGTGTAAGTTTTTACGTCCATTTGTGCCCCTTTGAAAATAGTAATAATAATAATAATTAAGTTCTAAATGGAAAAATAAAGTATGCTATAATTAAAAAAAATGATGAATGTGTTGTAGAGTAATTAGAAGTAAAAAAATGTGAGAATGAGATGTTTAAATCTTATACTTTAAAAAAAATATTTCAACAAGAGATTTAAGTAAATTGTTTCAAGATTTATTTTAACTAATTTATGTGGATATATGGAAGATGGGAAATTTTTAATATCAATTTTATAAGAATAATCTTATCATTGATAATATTAATCATATAACTTATAATATTTTTCGTAAGGTTTATGATTTTAAGACTCGGGATTATAATAATCTCAAGATTTAAAATATTTGGTTTTATAATATTAGGGTTTAATATTGTAACGTTGGAATGGTTGACAAATATGTCGAATATCACAGTGTGACAAGCATTGTTTCTATATGACAAACAATAAGAAAATTATTGTCATAATGATAGATTTTATTTCAATATATTTAATGTCGGATTGCAAAATTGAACAAATTAGGGTTTAACATTATGCTTTATAATATTGAGTTTAGGGTCTATTCTAGTTTTTAATATTTGGTTTAGCATTTATAATCTCAAGGTTCATAATTGTAGGGTTTATAATATTATTCCTAGGTTTTATGAATGCTTCAGTTTATAACATGAATCCTAGGGTTTAATATTAATCCCTTGGGTTTGTAATATAATCTATAATATCAATCTCCTCGTTTTATGGTATTAATAATCCTTTGGGTTTATAATATTAATCCCAAAGTTTTATAATATTAAGATTTTTAATTTCACATTTTATAATGTTAGGGTTTATAATATTTGGTTTAATATTAAGGTTTACTATTCTCACATTGGAATGATACAAAAACATATCCAATGTTGCAGTGTGACAAGCATCGTCACTATGTAACAAGGAGTCTAAAAATAATTCTCAAACGATGCATTACATTGTAATATATTCAATGTCGTATTGTGAAATTGAATAAATTAACATTTCACATTTTGGTTTATAATATTGGATTTAGGGTTTACTTTGGCTTAATATATTTAGTTTCAGATTTATAATCTTAAATTTATAATTGGAGAGTTTATAATATTAATCCTAGGGTTTTTAGTTCCTTGGATTTACATTTTTTATCCTAGGTTTTATAACGGCTTGTGTTTGTACATAAATCCTATGGTTTAATATTCTTTCCTTGGGTTTATTAATATGTTGGGTATATAGTATTAATTTTTGGGTTTATAATATTAGTTTGGTGGGATTATTAATCTTCAATGTTTATAATATATATTTTTTAATAGTAATGAGTATACTCGTCTACGTACAATTTGTAACTTCATAGAACTATTTCATAAACGCCACAAGGACCACCACATGAGACAAATCGTGAACCACACCACTTGAGTGAAGTTCTTTTGACTTATTAGGTTTATTGAGCTAGGAGGCTCAAGTATGAGGGAATGTGTAAGTTTTTACTATGTTTCTGCCCCTTTAAAAAAAAAAAAAAAAATCAAATTATGTTCTAAATGGAAAAATAAAGTCTGCTATAGTTAAAAAAAGGATGAATGTGTTGTAGAGTAATTAGAAGTAAACAAAATGTGTGAATAGATGTTTAAATCTTATACTTTTAAAAATTATTTCAACAAGAGATTTAAATAAACTATTTCAAGATCTATTTTAACTAATTTATGATATCAACTTCATATATATCTATATATGGAAAACAACAAAGTTTTTATGGTTAACAATTCTATTTGGTCCTATATATACTCTATTTAGCATTCAAAAATACAATTTAAACACTGAAAAATAATACATTACATTTCACAATATAAATAAAAAAAATTGCACTTGAATAAATTTGATCCCTCTTGGCTCATGATAGATCCATACCTAACATGGATCTATCGGTACTATTAATTCCAAGGATTTATAACATTAATTACTAGGGTTTATAATATTAATGGATTGAGTTTATAATATTAATCCATTAGCTTTATATTATTAATCATCCCCTTGGTTAATTCATTGTGATAATAGTGAAATTTTAATGTGAAATATTATATTATATTTTAGTTAAATACATAGTATATATATAGTTAATATTATCAAGATAATCCCATATATATAGATATATATACATGACATAACATAAAAATAAATAAGTGTTATTAATAATAATTAAATATTATTATTTTGTTATATTTTAATTATGTTGTAGCTTCACATACAAGTATTAATAATATTAAATACAATATCATATAATAATATAATATTATGTAAACATATAATACAAGATTAATTATAATAATAATAAATAGATAAAAATATGGTAGTTATTAATTTAGAATATTAATAATCAAAATATATAGTTTTATATATATATATATATATATATATATATATTGAACCTAATGTAATGGTGAGAGATAAATAAAGGTCATTACTAATAATTAAATACTATTATATATTTATAGGTGAACTATATTGTAATTAAAATATAAGTATTAATATATATAATATAATATTATCTAATATCACAATAATATATTATAATATAATAATTATAAATATAATAATCATAACAACAACATAATAATATAATATATATAATAGACGGTAATATGGTTGTAGTTATTAATAATAAGAAATAGTTAGTGTTTAACCAGATAGACCTAATCATTATTAATATTGTACATATAAGCCTTTAGGAACTATTGTAGTGGCTTATTGTGCCTAACAAATTTTATCTTTTTTTTATTTGTAAATTTTTCCAAAAAGTCACTTAGAAAATAGAAGAAGTTGGTTTAAAAAATCATACGCTCCACTTTTCTTTTAAGTGATAACTTCTTAGAGTAAGTAAACAAACCCTTATATGCATATAGCAACTCTTTTAATTGTTATTTCTTTTTTTAATGCACCAGTTAGAAAATGTCTTCTCTAATACTAATCTTTCTATAAATTATTTTCTCTTTTAAATATAAGAAATTCAAATACATTAATAAATAGAAATAATCAACTTATTATTTATAAATAAATAAATAATCAACCCTCATTTATAAAATCTAAAGTCTTTTTATTTTTACTAATTTAAAAAGAGATAAATGAAAAAAAAATTTAAAAATTAAAAATAAAATCAGAGACTATCAAAACTCTGTCAACACTCATTTATAAAATCTAAATATCTCTTTATTTTTACTAATTTAGAAGAGAAATTCCACAGTGAAACCAGTCAATCGTATCTGTCATCCGGATTTTCATGTACGAACGAGGAACACAGGAAATAAATTAATCCTTTCACACAGAAAGTGAATAGAGAAGTAATTGTGATGTACCAAGCGACGACCCATCAGTTGTAACAAGTTCAGCGGACCTGTGCAATATTGTATTCTTGGTGAATCATTAAATGAAAATGCAAGCCCTCACTCATACAATCCATCGGTGAATTTTTCCACACCAGCATATTCTAGAAGAAGAGGGCTAGTTTAAGACGGCCCAGAACATCTACAACAATACAAGGTGAGGGAGTGGCTGAGCTTCACTTTTCCGCACTTTAATTTTGATTTAATTGTAAATTTTAAGAATATTTTATAATTGGTAAAAAAAAATAAAAAAATTAATTAATCTTTCTAATCATATAGAGAAACATTCATAAAATGCTCAAATAAATATGACAAGTGCTAAACTCAGACTGCAATGGTATCTGATCTTTGTTTCTTCTCCAGGGAATTTCCTCACGCTCTCTGTTTCTTGTCTTTGTCTTCGCAAATTTTCCACGCTCCTTTATTTAGTAGCTTATTGTACGTCACACTTTATAGCTTTATCCATTTTCTTAGTAAATCTTTCCAATTCGTGATCGCTAGTTTTAAGACGACCCAGAACATCTGGAACAATAAAACGTAAGGGGGGCGTGACCCGGATGTCCAGGAGCGATTAGCGCGCCTTCTTATACATCACACTCTCAAATTAATTTCCCACACCGCCCAACCTTCATAAGAATTTCGTGCGGTATACGCTACGATGGCTAGCCCCGCTTATATATAGAACCTCATCGATCAAATAAGCTCAACTACAATTCCTTCGTTGTATTGCGCTGTTTTGTAGTTGTGTTTAATTACTTGCTGGTGGCCGTTGTAATGGGGGCAAGAACATTAGCAGTTTCGATTTATGTTACAGCAATACTAGCGTTACTATTTAATGTTTCTCTTCAAGGTAAGGTTACAGTAATCCCTTGACTGCATTGCATCGTATTTTATCTACGTAAATGAGTTAAGATATGATAAGGAAATATTTGATTTCTTTGGTAAGTGCAGAGCTACGGGTGCGACGTTTGTGATCCAGAACACGGTATGGGCCGCAGGTATTCCCGTAGGTGGCGGTCAAGCGCTGGGGCAGGGCCAATCATGGAGTGTTGACGTGCCCGCTGGAACAAGCTGGGGCAGATTTTGGGGACGTACGGGATGCTCCTTCGATGCCTCCGGTAAAAGAAGCTGCACCACTGGTGACTGCGGCGGCGTGCTCAGCTGTACACTCTCGGGACAGTCTCCTACGATGCTGGTTGAATATACTATGTATGGGGCAGCAATCAAGATTTCTATGACCTCTCTGTAATTGATGGTTTCAATGTCCCTCTCTCCCTAACTCCCTCGGACGGTAGCTGCAAAGCACTGACTTGCAAAATGGACCAGTGCCCAGATGCCTACCTATATCCCACTGATGACACTAAAACCCGCACTTGCGCTTCTGGTGCTAATTACAACATTATATTTTGCCCTTGATGAGAACATAAAATCCGAATCCATCCCTGCTTAATTATCATACCGAATTCGCTAGTAAACCAAATAATTCTATGTAGTATCATATCCATAATAAGAGTATTACAATCATGTTGATTTCAGTATCATATTTATAACAAGAAAAGCTGCATGGCAGCAAGTCCCTGCCATGACGGGCTTGACGAAAAGAAACACCACCATTCCCATGCCATGCAAGTGACAGCAGAATTGACATTGGTAATTTGAAAATGCTGGCGTAGTCACTCAATCTAGTGCATGTACTCTTGGGATTTCCACAAATGGTTAACATAAAATCTCTTCAAAGTCATAAAGTGAAAGGTAGTGTAGCAGTATATGTAGCTGTAGTAGTATCCCCTGCCCTGTGAGGCAGTTGCAGCTTGAACAAAAGGAGCTACAACCCTTCCTGGCCAGAATTCGTTCCCACCAGTGGTCGAGAGAAAACCAGGAAAATGGACTATATACGTTATGGTGGGCACATCTTGGTTGGGGTGAGAGGTCCTCGGGGACGTGCTGTTTACATTCGGAGAAAACTAATGGAATATTGTGAAGAGCATGTCTCAAGAGGAGTCTTGTTCCTTGATCATATTATTTTCTGGCATGTGATATATCCAACTTTGAGATACACAAAGATGGCTTGCCAATAGAGCATGTCTCAAGAGGAGTCCTGTTCCTTGATCATATTATTTGTTGGCATGTGATATATCCAACTTTGAGATACACTGGATAGGGTGGTGAGATTGTTAGTAGAAAAGGTGTGGGTACTCTGCTTTTTGTCACTGCCAACTTGGAACAGTGCATTAGTCAATTCCGAAAACTAAAATTTGTCAAGTGTGACAGCGACGTATTATGTAACTCAAGGACACAACAATTTACAAATGAACAAGCTTCTTGAAACCATGGCAGAATGGTTCAGATATGCAGACAACCGGAAGAAAGTAACTAGACTTTGCTCCAACATTATTTGATTCGTGGTTCTCTTGCAAAGCTCTATGCTGTAAAGTACAAGTTCCATTCTAAAGCCAAGGTTTACAAGGCCACCTCATGCAATCTAAGTGGCCCATTAAAAGAGAGGGAGGGTGAGTTGCCAGAATACAGCGAGCTTTTAAGAATGGGACTAATTGATGCCATTCATGGCATTAATTTTACTCTCTCCTCTTTGGTGCCCACAACCGACTATAGGCCCTTTCCAACTAACTCGATGCCAGAACACGAGAGAGTTTTACAGGAACATCTAAAAGTGCTCACCGCGAAAACTTTTAAGGAAACGCATATAGCCACTATGAATGAAAGGGTAGTATAACCAACATTGCAGATCTTGATACCGGCTGCTATAAAGTGGAACCGTCGAAGTGAATAGGCTAGTGGTGAAATTCAAGAAGCGTGTTGAAATATAATTTCAAATTGCAGCAAAAGAAAAAAAAATTAAACAACAACAGCGAACTATTTTTCTTTACCTTTGTGATGCGATCTTATCGCATATCACAAATCGCATCCATGACCTGGTGCCCTTCGCTACGTCATGTTGTGATGTGATCTGATCGCAAATCGCAAATCGCACCCATATATTAACGCTATGCCCTGTGTTTTACGCAGATTACGATCCTGCAATGTGATCCAAATCACAAATCGCACATTTCACCCTCTTCAAATCGCTCTCAGCCATCCGATTGAAATCAACGGTTGATGTGCAACAAATGAACTTGACTTGAAGTAAAAGTTACATTTTGACCACCCTTTTTGTTAGTAAAACAGTGAATGTAATTTACTGTGGGTCGGTAAATGTTGGTAAGATTTTAATTTTATTGTTTTTTAATGTTCTTGGGAGTATGGTATAATTAATATGCATTTTTATGTTTTTTTTAGAGAGGTGAGTGAAGAACGCAGCAACGAGGATGTGAAAAATACACAGCAGTGTAAATGTAATTTTCTCTTTGTAATGCACAGCAGTGCAGAGAAAGTTTTTTTGTTGTTGAAATGAAATATGCAGCAGCGTGAATGAAAAGATTTTTACACACAGCAGTGTAAATTTTTTTCTCTGTGGATAGACAGAGTAATTTTTTTTGTATGTGGAACTAAAGCATTCCTGTGTAATCCCTCTTATAGAGGAAGACCAATCTTTTGTAACAACAGTCTTTTAATAAATACAAGTTTTTATGTGTGTTGCTGAAACTCTATCCTCAGAAAACAAATTTTAGTTTCTGCTGTGTAAAGAAACAGAGCATTACTCTCTGTTCATTTTGTTTGGAATTATCAAAAATTCTCAATATTGGTATCAGAGCATGTCCAGGTTCTTTGAAAGTGTCAAAGATGCTGAAGGGAGGATTTCTTGCTACAACAGCTTCTCCAGCAGAGTGAAGACTCAGTCAGAAAATCCAAGGTATTTCTAAAGCTAGTTATTTAAATAATTAATTGTATTTTGAAGCATAGTTTAGAGTGCAAGAATGGTTGCCTCCAACACCAGCATCAACACTAGCACTAGCATGGGTATCTTTAATACTCATATCCCACAATTTAATGGAAATAACTATGACTATTGGGCAATAACCATGAGAGCCCTGTTTGCCTCACAAGATTTATGGGAATTTGTGGAGGATGGTTTTGAAGAACCGACAGATGGAAATAAGTTTAACAATTTAACTCAGGCAAAGAAAGATCTGTTGAAGAGCAATAAGAAGAAAGATTCTAAAGCCCTCCTCTTTTTATATCAAGCAGTGCATGAGAGTGTGTTTCCAAGGATAGCAGCAGCCAAGACATCCAAAGAAGCATAGCAAACTCTCAAGATACCCTATCAAGGCATGGAGAAAGTGAAGACATCAAAACTATAGTTGTTGAGGAGAGATTTTGAGAATCTATGCATGAAGGAGTCAGACAATATTCACTCATTCTTCATACAAGTGATTGCTCTGGTCACACAGATAAGGTCTCATGGAGAGATTCTTGAAGAAAGGAGGATTGTGGAGAAACTATTGAGAGTCCTACCCACAAAGTTCGATGTGATTGTCACCACCGTAGAAGAGACAAAGGATCTCACAAGCTTTTCAGTTGATGAACTACATGCATCACTGGTAACACATGAGCAGAGATTGAGTAGAAATGAAAACTCATCTCTAGAGCATGCCTTTAAGACTCAGATGTTCTTTGGAAGAGGAAGAGGTCAAGGCAGAGGAAACAAGAGAGGAAGAGGCAGAAGCCAAAACAGAGGTGGAAGAAACAGTGCAGCAAATACTCAAGGAAGAGGCAGCAATCCAAATCAGAACCAAGGCCAAGGCAGCAATCAACAAAGTGGACAACATCATGCTCAAGGAAAAAGGTATGAAAAATCCAATGTCCAATGTTATTATTGTAAAAAATATGGCCAGTATGCAAATGAATGTAGGAAGAAGCAGCATGATATGAATAATAGATCTAGTGAAAATCTCACTATAGAAAATATCAGCCAAGATAATGTGTTGTTAGCTTGTAATATGGCTGAAACAAAGAGTGAAGATATATGGTTTCTAGACTTCGGTTGCAGTAACCATATGACAGGGAACATAGCCCTATTTTCTAAGTTAGATCAGAGTGTGAAGTCACAAGTCACACTTGGGACTGATAGTAAAATTTATGTTATGGGAAAAGGAGAAGTAAAAATATTTACAAAGAAAGGTGAAAAGAAAACCATGGCAGATGTTTATTATGTTCCTGGAATGAAGTGTAACCTCTTAAATATTGGACAACTTGTTCAAAAGGGTTACAATGTTTTCTTTGACAATGAAGTATGCACCATCATGGATAGAGCACCCAACAAACGATGTATTGCTGAAGTAAAGATGACAAGGAACAGGATGTTCCCTCTTAGGATAAAAGTTGAGTTGAAAGATGGAGTAGAAATTGCAGCAGTTACACAAGAGGCTTTTCAAAGCGAACCAAAGGATGAAAATTGGTTGTAGCACTTGAGATTTGGACATCTCAACTTTGGAGGTCTTAACTTGTTGAGTAGAAAAGGAATGGTAAGAGGATTACCATTGATAGAGAAAACGGACAGCCTTTGTGAAGGTTGTATCTTGGGGAAACAACACAGAGAATGTTTTCCATCAGGGAAAGGCATAAGGGCAAAAGCACCCTTAGAGATTGTCCACTCGAATTTATGTGGACCGATGCAAACTCCATCACTTGCAGGCAGCCTCTATATTCTAACATTTATTGATGATTTTACCAGAAAAACTTGGGTTTATTTTCTGAAGAACAAAAGTGAAGTGTTTGAAAAATTTCAAAATTTCAAATCACTTCTGGAAAACCAAAGTGAGCTGCATATTAAAGTTCTAAGAAATGATAGAGGAGGTGAGTATATCTCCAAAGAATTTCTATGTTTTTGTAGAGAAAATGGAATTCTTAAACAATTTACTACTAGGTACACTCCGCAACAAAATGGAGTTGCCGAAAGGAAGAATAGGACAATCATGGATATGGCAAGGAGCATGTTGAAGGCAAAGCATTTGCAAAATGATTATTGGGCTGAAGCTCTACATTGTGCAGTGTATATTTTGAATAGATGCCCTACAAAAGTTGTCATGAACAGAGTGTCGGAAGAAGCATGGAGTGGGAGAAAGCAAGGAGTCACTGACATGAAAGTTTTTGGATGTGTGACTTATGCACACATTCCAGATCAGCTAAGGAAGAAGTTGGACAGCAAAGGGAAGAAATGTATTTTCATTGGATACAGTGAGGAATCCGAAGCTTATAGGTTATATAACCCATCCACCAAGAAATGTTTTGTGAGCAGAGATGTTTAGTTCATTGAGGAGGAAGCTTGGGATGGAAGCATAGAGAAAACAGTGAATGTTAAAAACTGTTTGTCTCATGATGAAGATGATGAGGAGATAGCTGAAATACATCCCCAAATAGCAGCGCCAACACAAGGGCAGCAAGCGACACCCTTGAGGAGAAATGAAAGTGCTTCTCCAAGCACACCACAAGAAGGAAATTCAAGTGCTTCCTCGAGAACTTGTACACGAGATGAAAAAGGTAAGAAGTTCATAAATTTAAGTGACTTTTATGATGAAGGTATGAATTCTTTATTTGCTTTATATTGTCATGTTGATGACCCTATTTATTTCGAGGATGCTATCAAGGATAGGAAATGGATAGAAGCTATGGATGAGGAGATCAATGCCACAGAAAGCAACAACACATGGGATTTGGTTGAACTACCAAAAGGAAAAGAGGTCATTGGAGTGAAATGGATTTACAACACCAAGAGTAATGCTGAAGGCAAAATAGAAAGACACATGGCAAGACTTGTTGTCAAAGGATATAAGCAGCAGTATGGGAGAGACTATGAGGAAACGTTTGCACCGGTTGCAAGAATGGAACCGTGAGAGCAGTGCTATCCATTGCAGCACAAAACAAGTGGAAAGTTTACCAAATGGACATGAAGTCAGCATTTCTAAATGGAGTGTTAATGGAAGAGGTTTACATTGAACAACCTCTAGGCTATGAAAAGAAAGGCCAAGAAGCACAAAGTGTGCAGAATTGAAGAAAGCTCTTTAGGGCTGAAAGCAACACAAGAATGCTGGTACAGTAGATAATTCCTATCTATTGAAAAAGCATTTGAAAAGTGTGAGGGAGAACCCAACTCTCTACATCAGAAAGATGGTAAAATTCTAATTGTTTGTTATATGTTTGAATGATGTTATTTTCACAGGGTAATGATGATTATCTTATTGAAAATTTCAAAACAGTCATGAAAGAAGAATTTGAAATGACTGACATGGGTTTGTTGAGATACTTCTTAGGAATAGAAGTAGAACAAAGTGGAAATGGGATTTTTATCTCACAAGCGAACTATGTTAATGAAGTGTTGAAAAGATTTAACATGCAGGAGAGCAAAGCAGCAATCACTCCCACAGTGATGGGATTAAAACTCAGCAAAGAGGACAACAGCAAGGATTTTGATCCTAGTTGGCAGCCTCATGTATTTGACTGCAACTAGGACGGATATAATGCATGTTTTTAGTTTAATTTCCAGATTCATGGAGAGGCCAAAAGAAGCACATTGGCAGGCAGCAAAAAGAATTCTGAGGCATGTTAAAGGTACTAAAAGGTTTGTCATTTTATATACTACTTTAGAATGTTCAAATTTAATTGGATACTCTGATAGTGATTGGGCTGGAAGTGTAGATGATCGGAAAAGCACATCCGGTTATGTTTTTCACATGGGTTCAGGAGCCATTTCATGGGCTTCTAAAAAACAGCCTATTGTAGCGTTGTCTACAACAGAAGCAAAATATGTGGCAGCTACAGCAGCAGCGTGTCAAGCAGTTTGGATGAGAAGAATGTTAAGAAGTTTATTCCAAGAGCAAATAAAAGGAACTGTGATCTTTTGTGACAATAGCTCAGCTATTGCATTATCCAAGAATTCCATGTTTCATAAGAGAACAAAACACATTGACACAAAATTTCATTACATCAGAGAATTGTTAAGCAATGGAGAAATTGCTTTACAACATTGGAGAACTCAGAAGTAGGTTGCTGATATTCTGACCAAGCCATTGGGACAGAAAAGTTTTGAATTTTTGAGGAAATGTCTGGGTATCACTGATAACCCAATAGTTGAAATTAAAGGGGAGTGTTGAAATATAATTTCAAACTGTAGTAAAAGAAAAAAAAAAATTAAACAGCAACAGCAAACTATTTTTCTTTACCTTTGCAATGTGATCTTATTGCATATCGCAAATCGCATGCATGACCTGGTGCCCTTCACTACGTCCTGAGATTTCTGCCGATTGTGATGCGATCCAATCACAAATCGCAAATTGCACCCATATGTTAACACTTCGCCCTATGTTTACGCAGATTGCGATCCTGCGATGCGATCCAAATCGCAAATCACACATTTCACCCTCTTCAAATTGATCTTAGCCGTCCGATTGAAATCAATGGTTGATGTACAGGCCTGCAGCAAATGAACTTGACGTGAAGTGAAAGTTACATTTTGACCGCCGTTTGTGTCAGTAAAACAGTAAATGTAATTTACTGTGGGTTGGTAAATGTTGGTAAGATTTTAATTTTATTGTTTTTTAATGTTCACGGGAGTATGGTATAGTTAATATGCATTGTTATGTTTTTTTTAGAGAGGTGAGTGAAGAACGCAGCAGTGCAGATGTGAAAAATACACAATAGTGTAAATGTAATTTTCTCTTTGTAATGCACAGCATTGCAGAGAAAGTTTTTTTGTTGTTGAAATGAAATATGCAGCAGCGTGAATGAAAAGATTTTTACACACAACAGTGTAAATTTTTTTCTTTATGGATAGACAGAGTAATTTTTTTTTTGTCTTTGGAACTGAAGCGTTCCTGTGTAATCCATCTGATAAGGGAAGACCAATCTTTTGTAGGAACAGTCTTTTAATGAATACAAGTTTTTATGTGTGTTGCTGAAACTCTATCCTCAGAAAACAAATTTTAGTTTCCGCTGTGTAAAGAAACAGAGCATTACTCTCTATTCATTTTATTTGGAATTATCAGAAATTCCCAATAAAGCGTAGCCATTCATTGAATATCCTTCATAGCGAACAAATACATTATGTAACGCTAAATATATACAACCCACACATTAATAAATCAATATATTACCCAAAAACAAAGCGATCTGACTACCTTTTATCCCAAACAAAGCGATCTGACTGTCATTTATCCCATGCAATGTTCATTGATAGTGAGGTGGAAGTTTCAGTCTCAGTGACCACGTGAAGCTTCACATCAAGCGACACGAGACTTAAAAGTATCATCACGACCAGAAGGTTCCTGCAAGTAAAGTCACCTCCTGTCACTCTGTCTATGCACAAGATAAGGAAAAAATACAAAACCTCGGTGCACCGATATGGTAGAACACACTACCACAAACCAGGGGACATCTGATGGAGAAGAATGAGACAAGTGGCACTCATAAGTAAAACATGTAGTCCATACAGGTTTGTTTTTATATTCGTAAGTAGTGTATAACTTCTAGTTACTATGAAAAAGTAGTGGGAGGTTTTCATATTGCTTCTGGCAGTGCAACGATTTCACACATTCCATTTCTTCAGTCCACAAGCTTGCAGAGCTATCAAATATTTTATCATTTCCAGATTTTACCTGTAAAACAAGACGGCCTACAGTATAAAAGGGTGAAAGTCTTTCTCGGAGTACATCGAGTATGGGATGATCAAGCTCATCAAAGGTATTTAGTAGTACTAGATCGGCTTCCAGAGTGGCATGCACTTCACCTGTAAGGATCTCCGACATTTCTTTGTTGCTATGACTTCGAAGGAAGAAGATGCAGATGTAGCAGTTAATCCATGTTTTTAAGAACAAAAATATGACCCATTGTATACATATCAACCATTGCAGCTAAAAAAGGTGAATGAGATAATATCGACTGAGATAACCTATGATTCAGAGTCAGGTTTTGGCGTCGAGATGGATGCGGCTGATGCAAAACACGATGGTTCAGTTAGGTGGTTCATCTAGGTCGGTGGCATAATCAACAGCATTTCCTGTTTTAGATCTCTCCATGGCAGATGATGCTTCTCCACAAAGGCACAAAGGTTAAGCACAAAGTCCATATCTTTGTAAAATCCTAATACACATGTGATTGCCTTTATTTTTCTATTTTATAATAAAATTATGACTTTGGACATTGTTGGTTTGGTCCAATTTGAAAAACAGTCTTGCAAATTTTTTCCTAACAAGGCTATCTTCAAATAAGCAAGAAGGCATGGTCATTCTAGATGAAAGAATTGAGGACTGTCACATGCCATTTTAAAGCCATGATTTTTGTTTCATTTGTATCAAACTGTTGCATATACTCCATTTTCCTGCCAAAACTAAAAAGTATAAAGGGAAGAAACTGCAAGCACTAGCAGTCGAGGGCAGAAACCACAAGCACTGGCAGTCGAGAAGGATATTCTTGAAACTCCGAGATTCCTCGCGGTTTTATGTGGAAAGGATACAACCCCATATGAGATAATAAATGTAACTGGAGGAACGTCTGGTTGAGAATGTTTCAACTTAGCAAGCAGAGGCTAAGAAAGGGCAAAGTAGAGGTCATACATTATTTATCCATTAATAAGAAAAGTGACTTAAAACTCACAGCAGTTGGAGGCCTATGGATGACCCATTGTAATAGGTTCCCCATGCCTCTGCATTGGGAATTGGGTCATTGTTACTTAAAAATTCCCACTTCCAGGGGTTGCAATTAAGCACAATGTTAGAAACATCGGAGTATTTGTAGTTGTTGGTCACTTGTATTTGCAGTTGTTGGTCAGTTGGGGGACAAGGCTTTTGTTGCAAAACCCAGATCAGGCAGACTGTAGTGAAGGTTCTTGATATTCTGTCAATGCACCAACCTTAACATTGATGAGGGATTACAGAGGAAAAACAAGAAGGCGCAATTGCAAATCCAATTGGAAGAGAAAGGTGCAAAAGATACAGTTTTCTCTTAATATTCTTTTTCTTAACATGTGCAAAACAAGAGGCATTATTTAAAAAATTATTTTAGCTTGCCTTGAAAAAAAGAAATTAAGGGTGTGCATCTGCATAGAATCACTAGATAGCTAGCCTGTGCATAGGATCACTAGATAGCTAGCCCCCATATAGTTAGTAACAAATAGTGATAAAATGTGATAGCATGCATCTCAAGAATGGACTAAACAACATGACATCAAGGTCTTTTTGTTCTCCAGATTCAACAACTCTCAAATTCATTGAATCTACTGCTTAAACAACTACTATGCCACTAGTTCTCATGTTGCTTATATTGCTTACCTTGTCTTTTGTGGTGCAGGTGCAGATGAAAGGAGTCACACAACTTCATTCTCCAAAATGTGGTATAGGAACCAGCGCTCTCTCCATTTCTGCCATTGCAGGCTTTGGTGAGGTTTTCAGAATAAATTTATCCAGTTTTATGAAGGTCAGAACTTCAATTCATCAGGACAATTGGAAGAAGCCATGGCAGTTGCTGAAGAAGCCGTCGCAGTTGTACATGCAGCGACAGTGATGACAGTTATTTATTATAAGATGGTTGTTCTCTATTATACTAACTAAATATATTTTGATTGACATTTGATTTAATGCTAGCATTAGTTGGAAGCTAAATTTCTAAATTTCTAAATGTGAAGCACAAATATGATATAACTTATGTTCTTAGCCTCCCTGCCTCGGGAAGAGGCTAATTAAGATGATCAAATGGGTCGTTGTTCAAAAAGTTTGGTTATTCAGCATAGTAGCTAGTTATTCGAGATGATAAGCAACTTAAATAAATTATAAAAACAACATTTTGATTACTATAGTCCCTGGCCATTGCCAAATGGCAGGGACTAATAAGAATACCATAGCGTGCATGGTTGCAGGAAGTGCTATCCTATAAAAAAGGAAGTCCTATCCTGTAAAATCCAAAGGTGTTTTACTTCTATTTTGTAAATGAGTAATGCTATTTTGGATACCTTAAGGGGTATATGCATCAATTCGGATATCTTTGCATGATCTTAAATGATTTAATAAATATTACAGATGTTTTTATAAATGTTAAAGTAAGGGAAATGATTATATTGATTATTTGTTGTTTTCTCATAATTAATTATTTTATTTTATTTTGCTTTATACATGTAATTTCAAATAAAATAATATATAATCATATTTTTAATGATAACAATATTATTATATTCAATATTGTAAACAAATATCAATTTGTAAATAGCATACTTTTGCATGGTAATTGAAGATCTATTAGAAAAAATAAAAGTTTAATTAGTAGTTTTTCATGGTAATAGAAGAATGAAGCGTATTTATCCAAGATTTACTCATTTGGATATTAACTTAAAATATTGTGTATGTAGGTTGATGAGATCACATGTATTTATGGAAATATCAATGATGTAACATTTTAAACTTATCTTATTTTTTGAAATCATGATGTTACATTTGTGGAACAATATAAAAAATGTGACAATGTTGTCCCTCGCTCAAATTTGAATCT
Source organism: Pinus taeda (assembly GCA_000404065.3). Classification (NCBI taxonomy): domain Eukaryota; kingdom Viridiplantae; phylum Streptophyta; class Pinopsida; order Pinales; family Pinaceae; genus Pinus; species Pinus taeda. The sequence goes on from APFE030771996.1 coordinate 154,870, forward strand.
TGCTTGTTACTATTTTAAGATCGTCTCCTTGACATTTATGGATTTCTCTAAGTTTCTGTGGCTAGAATATGTGATGCACTAGCATTCGGCTCCGAAATATAATTGTATTTTAGTAGACATAGGGGGTCTTATGTTTCAAGGAAGTTGGTTCCTATGCATCAAATTAACGTAATTGTAATGTTTTTGAGTGACTTTATGAGAGTAGGATCTAATTAAGTATTGAGAGGCATATTGTAAACATTCTCGAATGAAGGGGAACATGAGAGAATCACGATAGTTGAGAGTTCATAGGGATTGATAGATTTGGAAATTAATTGTAGATCTTAAATTAGGAATTACTTCATGATTTATGGGATTGAGAGGATTCTTAAGTTTTACTTGAACTTATTAAGGATCTGAACCGAAATGGGTTACAAAACCTTTTGTATAAATGTAAGGCTAAAAGGCATAGAGAGAGTTAGTTAGTTAGTTAGTTAGAGAGTCAGAGATTATATAGAGTTTGATTGTAAGCCTACGAGTAGATAGGGAAACAGAGGCCACTGATATTGCAAATCAAGCCTGAGAGAAGAAATTGTGTAAATACTTGTTTACGGATATAAAAATTCGATTTCAAACCTATGTAGAGTACATATGTGATTAAATTGTAATTATGTATAAACAAGTGTTTTTGCATAACATATGTGTGTGCAAACAAAATCGAGAAGGAGAGAGCGCCAAGACAATGTACATAGAAAATTGGAGGTGAAACAGTTCCAATGATGGACTGTAATTAAGCTCACGAAGGAGTCAAATGGAAGATCAACAATGTAGAAAGTATCAAACAGCAAAGCACAGAAACCATCGGATTAGCCAGATTGACGGATAACAACAACGGAAGAGGAATGGTGGAGAGTAAACTACATGTTAGCATTAAGGGTTGATACTAAGATTAAGCACTAAACCTTTGTTTAAGCATCTTCCTTAAAGGTTTTCATTTGAGCACGTGTGCATTTTTCTAAGGGCAAAAGCGTTATCTTGCGCGGCCTAAAGGCTGTAAGTGGTATTTCAAAATTTTACACAATAAAACGTGGAGGCACCACGTAGCACAACAAAACAACTTTTCTAGCGTGCTTTCGAAACTTTATCGGTCGTGCTAGTTGGAGCTTAATATCATGTGATATTTGTTGGATCAAGCAGGATTGATCTACGGTGGAGATTTGGCTAGACAAAAGTTGAGCGAGTGACACGACAGCCTTTGGATCGAATGGAGAAAATCAATGGTAGTGATCGTCCAAGTTAGTTGATAAGCGGACGACGCAATATCCATTGGATCTGAAGGAAGAAATAAATGGTGTAGATTTGAAGCATAGGTTGAGCATCGGTAAATGTGCAAAGTCATGTGAATTGTCAAAATGGTAAAGTAATGAAGGGTTAAGTGGTTCATGTGTAATTTTTATTATACAAGAGCTATAATAGAAATAAAGTGGAATAAATATATTATGGGTTAAGTTAAGTATAACCAAAGTTGAAAGACCATGGTGTAGCTTATAAGTGCGGGTAATAAGAGTTAACCAAAGATATTGAAGGGTCATATAGTTTCCGCTCAAAGTTTTATTAGAGTTTAGACTTTGGATAATTAAATCAAACGTTTTCGTATAGAGTTAGTGAAGGAACATTAAACCTTGATTTAAGAGAGTTTTTATTAAGTATAAGATGGAAATTCCTGGGACATGAATATGACATGCATTTGTATGCATGTTGTGGATATTTGTGGCTAAATCTGCATCATTTGGTATCAGAGGTGGTCAAAGATATTCTTAATTAAAGAAGAATTGTGTAGAATGCAAGTGTGATTGTGAAAGAAAGAGGAGATGAGGTTATTTGAATATGATAAGTAGAAGGCATGACATAAGATGAGAGAAAGTGATACTCTTAAGAAGAGATTGCAGAAGCATAAAGAAAGCACATCAATGTTTTTTTTCTTGATGAAAATGGAGATTCACTCGAATGTGAAGAGTGGATGGAGAGTGCTTGTGAAATCATACAGGTATTGTTTTATTTAACTCAGGTTTGAGTTTTGTAGGTTTAAAACAGAGTAAAGATTGATAGAAGCAGACATACAAGAAAAGTTGTATGTGTTCTAAAGAACAAAGTGAATGAAATATTGGAAAAAAAAAGTGGCAGTGAACCTGAAGAATCTGACTAAAGTTTGGACAGAGAGGACAAGAGTGTTCATAGAAGGAAGTTGAGCAGAAGAATTTTAAAATAACCATAGAAATTTGGCAGTAGCAAGCTTTTGAAAGCTTGGAATGATGTTTGTTTTAAATATCATTGATATGTAGGTAACAGTAATTAGTGAAGCATCTCAGCAAGAAGATCACAGTCTGAAGAGCAGTGATGAAGGAAGCTGGTAAGGGTTTCTGAGAGAGAGTGGCCAAAACCTAGTATTTTGTTTGTGTTTGAAATACAAGAGGACAGTTGTGTTCTCGAAAGTGAAAATGAGTTAAATTCTAGAGCATGGAGTGCTCATATGGTTCCAGAGGAGAGAACCAGAGAGATGTCAAAAGACTGAGCTCAGAGGAGAGAAGCTTAGTGAGGTATCATGCAGTAGGGAGGACATGCTGTTGCAGAGACTTGTGCAGCTCATAGTGACTGGGTGAAGAACTCATAGAGATGGAGAAGAAGATGACTACTCATAGTCATTGTAGAGGTTCAGAGAAAAGTGACAAAGTGAAGAAAGAAGATGCCAAAGAAAATGGCATATGGAGACAGAGGAATGATGAAGAATATGAGAGAAAGAAGGCTGAGAAAATAGTCCATCTTGAAGTACTGATGGAACTATTACAGAGGAATGAGAAAGATCAAAGGTGTGGTTTTCTTATGAGAAGAAAGATAAACTATAGAAGAGGAAAGAGAAAATGATGAATGCTCGATTAAAGGAAGAATTACTTAGAATAAATGAGTATTTGGAGGAAGACTTGAAGACTGAAGCTTCAACTAAGGCCAAAAGGTTACATGATTTTAAATATGATCATTTGTGTATGTTTGTAGGTGAAACATGTGAAAAAAGGACAATTTGCTGATATTGTTGTAAAGGAGGAAGAAGAATGGAAGAATCTAAATTATGTTATGAAAGAAGATGAGATAGATAGATATCATGTAAATTCTTGTACATAGTTGGGGAAAAGTCTTACTTTTAAGCATATTGCAAGGACTGAAAGCAGAGGAAGTTTGACTCTTGATGTTGGCCCAAAGCAAGAAGAAGTGGAGAAGGATATCAAGCAACCAAGGGAAGGACTTGGGGAGATTGAAGAGAAGACCATCGAAATATTTATGAGTCATGTAGAGGACTTGGAACAATAGGACGACTTGATGATTGGATCATCAAGTGAGATCATGAGGTCTTGTGGTTTTAAAACTGACAAGTTGTGTGTGAATGAAGGTATTGCAGAAGACAAACCATCCTATGGAACTGTCTTGAGTGAAGCTGAAAGTTGCCAAGCAAAGTACGATGATGACTGTCTTTCAAATGAAGATCAAGTTGAGTTATTACAGTAGAAAGAGTTCAGAAATTCCTTGCTTAGTGAAGGAAATATATTAATTAGAGATGAGACAAATATGTATTATGATAAGGAATTTGTTATTGGTGAGGACAAAGAGAAATTGATTTTCTTAAATTACCAAAGGAAGAGTGATGGACAAACACCTAAAACTATCACAAAGATGGAGGATCAAAATTTTATTCTGATCGAGAATGAAGAAGTAGTGTCACCAAGAAATTATACTTGTGACAAAGAAGAAGATAGTGAGGATTGCACGGAGTTTTTAGGAGAAATCCAAAGCGAGATGGAAAATTTATGGCATGAGTTAAGTCTTTTGGAGAAAAGGCTAGAAAACCAAAGAGTAATTGTTCAGATTGTAAAATCAAACTTGAATGAGAACATAGAAGGTCACTACAATGGACAATAGCAGGAAGACATCATTGAAGCAGATGATGTGGAAGAGAGACTAGCTAACAGTCTCGTGAATTCTTTTGAAATTTAAATTAGCATACTGATGTGCTGACAAAGGAGTTAGAGGAAAACTCAGAACATCAAATTGAGATGTTTCCAGAGAAGGAAGAGGCTGTGAGGCCTTATATTTTTAATTCTAATAATTGGTGTACTATTGCAGGTTGTGATGAAGATACTGCTGTAAAGACAAAAAAATATTTGGCACACGAGAACAGTCAAATGAAGGAGGAAAAGGAAGATTCCATGATAGCACTTAGTGCATGGAATGAAAACATTAAATCATTGGAAAGTAAATTTGCAGACAAGGAGAAGAAATTAGATGTTGAAGAGGGAGATATCTTCAAGGATATTCAGGAAGTTTGGGTAGAAGCAATATCTACAGTAGTATCTTGAGCAATCTCAAGAGTAATAGAAGAAGATGAAGTAGAAAAGTTGAAGAAAGTAATCAGTAGTTTAAATATGAATGGACAACATGCAGTGAGATACAATGGCAGAGTATGTACCAGCCCAAGGATGTGTTGGAGATGGAGATTGAAGAATTATGGCAGTTGATGATGAAACAGTCTAGATTAAGGAAAATGATAGCAGGAGGAGTGATCAATCAGAATTTGAAATTGATTGAAGAGAGAAAGATGAACCAAAAGAAAACATATATACAACAACAAAAAAGGAACAAAGCATTCAGACAACTACAAACTAAAGTTTGGGACCTTGGAGGTTTTTCTATCAACATATGAGAACACATGATCTGGAGATCATGAATGTTTACAACCTTGGGAGTCTGATGCAAGAACATCCGGCTCAGAAATATCATTGTATTTTAGTAGAGATAGGGGGTCTTGTGTTTCAAAGAAGTTGGATTCCTATGCATCAAATTAATGTAATTCTAATGTTTTTGAGTGATTTTATGAGAGTAGGATCTAATGAAGTATTGAGAGGCATATTGTAAATGTTCTCGAATGAAGGGGAACATGAGAGAATGAGGATAGTTGAGAGTTAATAGGGATTGATAGATTTGGAAATTAATTGTATATCTAAAATTAGGAATTAGTTCATGATATATGGGATTTAAAGGATTCTTAGGGTTTAGTTGAGATTATTAAGGATCTAAACCGAAATGGGTTACAGAACCTTTTGTATAAATGTAAGCATAAAAGGCATAGAGAGAGTTATTTAGTTAGTTAGTTAGAGAGTCAAAGATTAGATAGAGTTTGATTGTAAGCCTACGAGAAGATAGGGAAAGAAAGGCCACTAATATTGGAAATCAAGCCTCAGAGAAGAAACTATGTAAATACTTGTTTACGAATAAAGAAATTTGATTTTAAACCTCTGTAGAGTACATATGTGATTAAATTGTAATTATTTATAAATGAAGTGTTTTTGCATAAGATATGTGTGTGGATACGAAATTGAGAAGGACAGAGCACTGAGACAACATACATAGAAAATTGGAGGTTAAACAGTTCCAATGATGGACTATAATTAAGCTCAGGAAGGAGTCAAATGGAAGATCAATGACGTAGAAAGTATAATGTCCTTTTTAACATTACTCTTTCTACAAAATTTTCCTTCATAGTTTGCTGCCTTTCCGGGGATTGGTTACCCCTTTAGCCCAGGCTTTAGATTTTTTAACTAAAAGCTTCCTTTTATCCCCCTTTCATGCTTTTATAAGTATTTATCCCTAGCCGAGTATATATATATATATCTATATTATATATATATGATTTTTTACGAAACATTTTTTTTTATATTCAAATCTGATTTGCTACAGATTTAGGCAAGCATATTTTACTCTAGTATTTTGAGCTTCACAATTTCGAGATATATTCAAAAATTTATTTATTTATTTAATTATATCACTATCTTTTATGATGAGTTCGTCATCATTTTCCCACATACTAATAATAATCACACATAAAAAGATAGTTTTCTTATAAAGTTTTTGTTACAATAACAGGGACCTTACATCTCCCCCCCCTAAAAATAACACTGACCTCGACCTTTATCAGCTTTTAATCTTTACTGTAACAGTTTTGGGTATGCTTGCTTCATAACAACTTCTCGTTCCTAGGTTGTCTCCTCAGGTGTAAATTTCCTACACTGCACCTTGGCGTGAGCATCGAATCGATTTTGAAGCACGGTTTCCTTCTGCTCCAAAATGCAGAGTAACTTGGGTGGGAAATCTCCTTTGGGTTACACTTGTAACAGTTTCCAATCAATTACATTAGAGTTGTCATGAACATATTTTTTCAGTAAGGACACATGAAATACATTATGGAATTTTACATAATCGGGTAGATCCAACTAGTAGTCTACTGGCCCCACTCGATCTAAAATTTCAAACCGACCATAGAATCAGGATGCTAATTTAGCACAACTACTTGTTCTAAGTACTTTTTCAAGGTTTAAAACTAAGATATACATGCTCCTGAATTCATAACTCCTTGTCTGTCCTCTTTTTGTCTGCATAATGCTTTTTTTGATATTGAGATGTTTTAATATTATGTTGGATTTTTCTTTATGGTCAGTTGCATTTCCTGCAAAATATCCAGCCCAAGAATTAACCGATGTTCTTGTTGGCTCCAACTAAGTGGGATGTGGCATTTCTGCCATACAGGGTTTCAAAGGGGCTCATTTTAATAGACTCTTGATAGTTTTTGTTGTAGGCAAACTCAACTAGATGTAGAAATTCATCCCACTTGGTGGGCCTATCCATTACATACATCGAGAGAAAATCCTCGAGAATTTGATTGGTCCTTTCCATTTGTCCATCCATTTGAGGGTGGTATGTCGTATTGAAGTTCAACTTGGTCCCCAAGCCCCTAAAACCAGCCTTCCAAAATTTTGGAATAAATTTTACATCTCTATCTAAAACTATTACCTTTGTTATGCCATTAAGTCTCAAAATATTTCATGAAAATATTAGTTGTTTTTGTAGTTCCAAAGGTCGACTGTAAGGGTATAAAGTGAGCTTCTATAGTCATGGTGTCTACCACAACCATAATAGAATCATGCTTGTATTTGGTTCTTGGCAACCAAGTTATAAATTCCATGGAAATCACCTCCCACTTCCGTTTTCGAATGGGTAACGAATTCAGTAATCCTGCTGGATGTTGGTTCTCCACTTTCACCTACTGACACTCCAAGCATTTTGCTAAATAATTTACTATTTCCTTCTCCATACCTGACCAAAAAAATTGTTTTCTTAGGGTTGTTATCATTTTCTAGTATCCCGAGTGACCAAAATATGGTCTCTTATGGTGTTCATCTAGAATCATTTGTTTCAATTCTTCCATATTAGGAATATATAATTGATCACGATAAGTAATTAACCCTTCTAAATTCACTGCACACACAATCATCTCTTCTTGATGCATTTTCCACTATATTTCTTTATATCGAGGATTTTTTTGCACTTTCAGCTTCACTTGTTCATCAAAATCTATTTTGGCACCACTCCCTGCATTCGCTACTAAAAAATGAGTGCCCCTACTTAAAGCATCAAAAATATTGTTTTCCTTTCCCTTAATATGCTTTATTTGAAATTCAAACTCACTCAGGAAGGCTAAACATCTTTCCTGTCTACCATTTAAATCGGGCTGACTAAAAAAATACTTTAAGTTGATATGGTCGGTTACCAACACAAACTTCTTCCCTAGTAAATAATGCTTCCACATTGTTAAGTCATGAATTACAAAAAATAATTCCAAATCTTATACAACATAATTTTTTTGATGTGTCTTCAGTTTTCTCAACTCATATGTTGTGAAAACATTATCCACTACAAAAAAAAGGTCAATGGTGAGGGTCATGTCGGTGAAAGACCTTTAAGGTCCATCACCAATGTCAAATATGGTGATAGTCCTTAAAAAAGTGTTGTTGTAAGTGTATATAGTGATGTTCCTTTAAGCTTTGTCACCAAAGCCATTTTCAATGACACTTTTGGCGAGGGTCATTAAAATCCCATCACTAATTCTCTCTTTCGTGACACTTCTAGTGATGATCATTTATTGACACTCACCAATGCTCTTTTTTGTTACTTTTGGTGATGGTAAAAAAATGTTCATCACCATTGATCATTCAATTGAGTTTTTGATGACGTTATGTACTTGTTGCTATATTTTTTTGTCAAAAGATAACAATTTTACACCATTGTTGTGGATTCTTTTTCATTATGTGTCCAAGGCCATAGAGGTTAGAGTTAGTCAATTTTCTAAGAAGTAATTAGTGTGTATCATTTCCCTCAAGTAATGAGAATATTGTTTTCCTATGAGTCAACATATGATTCATCTTTCTTAGGCTTGTTATCTAGCAAATTCCCTTTAGATAAAGTTCCACTAGTGTGTGTAGGAACTAGATTATTTAATACATAATGAACCTCTGTCAATTATATTAATAAGAAAGACCTAGAACTCCCCAACAGTCGTGGCACACCCTAATATGTTTTCACACACACTAACATTTCTTGGAACATCTTTTTACCTACAACATCTATCCATGACCAGGATATGCAAGAATAGCTTCGCATTCCCTAACATGAAATATAACTCTCCTATCATGTGTTGGCATCCCCTGTAGTCCCTAGCATGCCCTATAACACCTTGGCATGCATTGACATACATTAACACTTGGCACACATTGGCACTTTGCATGTATTGGAATGTATTATTAGTTTTTTTAGCATGCCTCTTTTGAAAATGATAACGTCCCAACTTATTAACCATATTATGTCTTCATTTTCTTGAATTTTATCATGGTTCTTCCTTTTGTTCTTTGACACGCATTTGCATACACTAGCACCCTTCACATCATAGCATGCCTTAGCACCTAACATGTCTTGGCATTCCTTGGCACTATTTGGTACATGTTAGCACACCATGGAACTCCCTAGAAGACTGTGGCACATCTTGACATGCTCTAATATTACCTAGCATGCCTTACCATTTCTTAACATACCTTGTCACTCCCTCCTTTGCATGACAACTAGCACTCATTGACACTCCCTGACACATACTCATATTCATTCAAATCCATGCTTTTTGACCTAGTTTTACCTTATGTTTTCCTAATACTCCCTAACACTCCTCAACATGCATTGACACCCTCTAGCACACCTTATCACTCTTCGACATGCCCTACAACTTCATAGCATGCATAACACTCCCTAGCACACATTGGCACTTGCTACGTGTTGGTGCTTAGCATGTGTTGAGCTTCCTTCATATGTTTTGGCTTGGTTTCATACTAAATTTATTTGAGATAAATTATTGGTAAGTAGATGATAAGATACAAAGGAAGATTTGGCAATTGGAATGTGCTAACACTTGGCACTTGCCACATATTGACATCTGGTGTTGGTGTGCCTACCATACCCCTCTTGGAAAAGGTTAATTAATGACATGTTAACCCTCTTACGTGTTAATTTCCGTTTAGTTTGACTTGTTTCTCCCTTTTGTTGATTTGATAGTCCCTAGCATACATTTTCACACACTTGAACATCTTGCATGCCTTAGAACTTGGTGTTAGGCCTCTATTTTGTCTTACTTTAATCAATTGTTATTCAAAAATTCCTCACGATTTTGTATAGTTTGTATGGTTATTATCAAAATTTTGTGCATTCTTGGAGATGATAATGTAAATATTTATTATTTAGCACATCTCCCTTGTTTTAGCAAAAATTTATATTTAAGCCTTTATTATTAATGGTTTTGTGTTTCTGGGTTTAAACATGGTGAATTACTTTCTTACACATAGGACAATGGGCCTTGATCCTACACTCACCTCCCTATACTATGAATTAGATTCCTGCACCATGCATCGAATTCTTGCACCAGTTCATCTCCCTGCACTAGTCAAAGATTGTTGGTTATTGGAGCTAACTGCAAGGTCCAGTGGCCAGCTGACAGAACCGTGAGAGATCCTAAAGAACAATAATGAAGGATGGAGCACACCTACCTTTCCCTTTGTACTTAACAAAAGGTATCAGAAAAAGAAATGTATGCTAAAATAAACCCTTGCATAATAAGACCAAATTTCATTTATTGGACAAGGGCGTTACCAAGTTTCTATCACTAGCAAGTCAAATATCTGACTTATTTGTTCAAACTGACTTTACACGAAAATCATTGGGACATTTTTGGAACCACTTTCTTTGTCCATGATTGAATTTTTCTGATCCATCGAGTTCGAATGGTTAAGATATTATGAGATCCAATATCCTTTGTTTGGAATAGTAAATTCACTAGATTCATTCATCACAAACAAATGGATATGATTTGATTAATTTTTGTAACAAAAATTTGCCTCAGAAAGCCATCTCTATATTTTAAATCAAATATAAATTAGATGATGGCCCTGCAAAAGAGGACAAGCATATTAACAGAGGATTTTTTCTGGTGTAGATATAGAACACTGGACTCTTCCTCTCCTCAATGTAATAAGGACCGAGTTTGATCAATACAAAGGTTTTGTTGTCCAATTTATATCCCTCTCATCTATGTGTGCTAATGGTTATTTCTCACTCCTGATCTAAATCTTCAAACAGGGGGTTGAGATGGTCTGGTTGGGCCCACCAGTCTAGCTCGACATCCCCTTTGGTGTTTACCATCTATAAATATTTGCATTGGCGTGTTTTATACTGTGTGATTGACAACGTTATAATTTTCATATGCACTATTTATATTTGTTTTCATATATATATCTATATATATATATATATATAATATATATATATATATTATATATATATATATATATGTGTGTGTGTGTGTGTTTTGTGTGTGTGTGTGTGTGTGTGTGTGTGTGTGTGTGTGTGCGCGTGTGTGTGTGTGTGTGTGTGTGTGTGTGATGTTCTTGCGACTAAATTGATTGCAAAAAGTTGAATAATATTTAGTGGTAGAAAAATTCTTGATTCAGGCATTAGATCCAGTATTTATCGCATGTTTTGGGTGTTATCGTAGTATACTTATGATTTATGTGATAATTGGTCTAATGAGGTTTTATATTACAAGATTGATTCTATTCGAATGATGGTTTCATGGTCATATTTGTGATCTTCCAGTATTAAGTTTTTATTTTCCTTTCTAGGAGTAGGATAGAGATATGGTTGTCCTTACCTCTAGCTCAAATTCTCAGTCACACTCTCGCATTATCTTTTGAATGCCTAATATGGATCGTGGTTGAAATTTATGGGTTGTCTAACAAATAGGATCTAATTTTGAAGTGTGCATTGGAAGACACATAGACTTAACAAACTTTTATCCCCTTTGAAAAAATTAAGAGACTTTTTTCTTGAGTTGTTTCGGGTCTTATGGTCTGACAATAAAAGTTTGCTTGATCTAGGTCATCCACTCCTAATATTCGTGATATGTGTGGATTCAACTTGATGAGTCATAATCTCTTGTAAATCGTACAGTATAAGAACCACATTGGGTACATGAACCTGTGTTAAAATAGGAAACAATAATTATTTGCAGAATGATGATATGTTTGTTTTCTAGAATTCTTTATTTGACTCCATTGGTTTACTTAGTGCATAGTATTATTGTAAACTTTGTTTTTAATAGTGGTTTGAGAACATTTTGTTGTGGATTATGATGACAATATGATTGAAGGATATTTTTTTCGCACACAATGACTTCTTTTCAATTGATAGGATTATAATACACCAATTTTTTATTAGATAAATTACTTAATGAAGTTTGGGGACTGATTTGAATTTTCTTTTAAACTGATAACTTTTATTTAATTGCATGAGTTGAATTTGGAGTTTATCTAAAAGGGTTTTCTCATTAAATTATTAAGAGGCTAGGTTTGTTTTCAATTGATTAATAATTAGGGCTACTTCTAAATGTTAGCAATTTGTAGGGTTAATATTTACACTAATCATGGTTGTCAGTTCTAATGAATTCTTTTGACTGCAGGATTGCAGTGGATAATGATTTTTATTTGCAAGTTAGATTAGGGTTTTGATTTGGAGTTTGTTGGAGTCCATCTTTGGCATTTCCAGTGTTGCACCTGAAAGTTCATGAACTCCCAGATTGATAATTAAATGTTGGTCCATGAATATGCCCTAGATTACACCCAAATTTTTGGCGTCATTACCAGGGAGGCACTTAGGGGATTGACCTTAGTAACCTGCTGTGGTTTGGTTTTCTTTTCACCTATATTTTCTTTCATGTTTCTATTCTTTGAATTTATTTCCTTCCTGCATATCTTGGTTATTTAAACGTTTTTCATTTCTGAGGTCCTGTGATAACCCCCCTATATTTGCATTGCCACTACGATGACAAAATATACCAGTTGGTTTGTTGAGAACATGAAAATGGTATTTTGAGAAATATTCTAATGAGTTTTGATGTTGCTACAGAGATATACAAATCATCCAATGATGAACACATAAGCGAAAAACTTTGTATTTTTCTTGAACATAAAGATAATATTATTAAATATTTGATTTCAAAATTGGATGATTTGTACGAAGAAAAAATGAAGGATGAAGAGCCACTCTTGATCTTTTGTGCCAACTATAGAAAGAAACACTTCCTTGGAAATTCTCCACTTAGTAGCCTCAAAGTTTGCAAAATTTGTGAAGAGGCTTATGCAACATAAAATTGCTAATGACTGCGAGGATTACTAAAGGTACTCAAGAAATCAAGTAAGGAATCGAATCAACCACTAGGTATAACTCAAACCCCATCATCATTTACTACTTGGAATAATGTTTATTATCTTGAGGAGATTCCTCAACATAGTCATAACCCTTGAGTTCCATGGAAAACTTTTAATCCTCCTCCGATTGAATACCCTACTTGATGGTTGGAGTGACCCTATCCTTATCCCTCTTCTTTGAGTCAAATATCCCCATGGCCTCAAGAATTGTTTCAAGCAACCTCTCTAGGGTAGCCTCCCATGTAAATTTAGTTGCATGAGAATCAACAACAACCACAATTTGTTCTCCATGCACTACCAAGGCATTCTCCTCCATGGTCACAGCTACCTATGCAACCTTACCCTGATCCACACCCTAGCCCTAATATGTGCACTATCCCTTATCCTAATCCATAGCCTATCCCTAATCCATACCCTATCTTATATCCTAATGCATACCCTAGCCCTAATGCAAATGCTAGTCCATACCCTAATCCAAACTCCTAGACCTCACCCTAGTCCAAAGCCTAACCCAAATCCTAGTCCAAGCCTTAGCCCAAACCCTAGCCTAAACCATAACCCAAACTCTAATCTAAGCCAGTAGGTTGCACAACAATTTGAAACACCTACTCTTCCCATTGGTTCCCCTACTGAACAAAATGTTACATCTTCCATATTGGGGAAGGGAGTGAATTTGGAAACTTCCCCAATTATCATAGAACCTTTACCCTAGGAAGAAGCCTTCATTCAAACACCATTAGAAGAGAAACATATAAATGGAACCTATTTTGAAATTTCTCTTGAAACTCAAACATTTCCCTTAACCATTCTTATCAATCTGAAAAGAAAACATTTGAGCTTGAATTTGAGGGATTTTTCTTTCATCTTTCACCTGATTCAATATTCCTCCACGAGAGTGTTCATCAAGTTTTGGAATATTTGTACGAGTTAGAAAGTTATAAATATGTGGACCCCATTGAATCCTAGTTTTAGTGTGAGCATATTTAACATTCTAATATGCACATGGCTACATTGGAAGTACTCCTACACTTGAAGGAGATCTTAATGTCTCTAAATTAGGGTAGAGTAGTTTAAGGGAAATGAATAAAAATGTGATTTGAAATAAAATTGTTACAACAACACTCGTGGAACAACAATTCCTAAGGCACAACTATTGAAATTTTTGTCACTATGCACTCTTGTGATAAGACTTGTCAGAACAAATTCACGCTTAATACCTCATATTTTATAAAGTGAGTTTGATTATTGGTCGATATTATTCATTAGGTCCGTTTTGGGTATTTTTATTGTTATGTTTAATACTTTCCATTCATAAGCTTGAAACCCTACCTTTGGCCTATTCATTCTAACAAAATGCCATCCAATAAACCTTTTCAAGTTTCTCTTCGAATGTATTGATGAAAGCCTCCTATGGTGGATCACTCTTATAAAACCCTAAAGATATTTCGTGAGAACCCTGGCATGATCAACTCGGGGAATATTTTAGTCATTATCTGATATGTTTTCTTTAAAATGAGTCTTTACGGTAGAAGGACCAACGAGTAAACATTAGTAATTAAAACCTTTTCACACCATCCCATGTTCTTAAGGAGCATATTTGCCTCCCCACCTATTAAGTAACTTATTTAAGGTTAATGATACTCATATTTCCTTCTAAAATTATTAATTGAGGGATAGGAGATCTCACTACAAGACGATCTACCATGATTATGTGTCCTAACGTGAATAACATTACCGATACTTGTCACCAAGCTAGGGTAATGGCTTTTAGTTGAAAATATAGAAGACAAGAGGTCTCATCATGAGACAACTTGTTCTTGTGAATGGAATTGCAATTAGCTCATTACCAAGCTAGGACATCGACCTTCAATCAATTTCTAAAGAAATGTAAATGCTTTCAATTGACACCAAATTTATATCTAATAGATGGGACACACGCATTTTGTGGGGTTAAAAGGCATCCTTGCTGAGGCTATAGATGCCTACTAGCAGGAGGACCATGACTATGGTATTAAAGATATTTTTACACTATGATTTACTTGGTTGTTTATTTCTTTACATTAACTCATTATCATATCTCTCTGAGAATGGATTTAGATCCTTCTGGTGTTATGCTTTAGAGTTCTATCCTTTTAAATAATTTGGTTTTTATGGACATGGGACCCTTAGTGCAGGTGATTCAATTTTCTTGAACAAGAGGAGCTTCTAACTCTAAACCTTGACAATTATTAATTTTTCCCTCATTGTAGAGGGTGTCAATGAAAATAAAGTAAATTATTTGAGAAGATAAAGTCCAAAAAGTGTGGTTAGCGCTATTTCCAAATTCTATAATTCTGCACTGTGGTTTATGAACTATCATGCAACTTATATATCTCCTTTCACTCATTTCTATTTTCATTTTCATTTTCTGAATGTTGATGAAGTTGGTTTGTTGCTAATAATATGACTCAACTTGTAAAGCTCTATATACATGAAAAATATAATGTTCACAACTGTGATTATAATTTAATGGAATGCATTATCCCAATGATTCACCATTGTCACCATTATGAATATTTGAAAGGTATTTAAAGTGTTACAATTGTTTGATTATTGAGCGCTTAATACTTTTTTTGGTTGGTGACATCTTAAATTTAAATTTAGCGTTTATGTCTCTTTAAATGGAAGAAGTGTCCTTAAAATGACTTTGTAAATTTTTCACCTTAACCAATTATGAATGATTAATCCTTTAGTAATGGACTTGAAGAAACAATGCAGGCCGCTAATTGTCAAATTGTAGTATGTCACTTGTGAGATTACATGTTGAAGTTTTTTTAGCTTGAAAGTGTTTCATGCACCTTAATATAAATCAAACTTATGTTATGTATAAGTGTACCTTATTATGTGGTTGTTTGCTAGGTCTCCTTGACCTGTAGCTGAATTCACTTTACCCATAGCATGAAAGGAACTTATATTAGTTCTGAATTGTAGTCATAGTCCTAAAGGGATCATAATTGTTTTATTGGTTCCTATCAACAATAAAAATGTATAGCCACCGGCCATTTATTTTAATTCCTGATTTAGTCAACAAAAATTTCCTTATTCATATGTTATGTCAAATGAAAGCAATTCCTGAAAGGAACACAATATGATGCATCATTCTTCATACCATTCTATGTTTCTTTCAGTTGTTCCATACCTTCTTTCTTCATTGGTGCTTCTCATAGGAGTAGCTTTTATTACCAGTTATTTCAATTCTCTTTCCATTGATTTTTGTAGTTTGATAGCCATCTCTCAAGATATTTGTGGGAAGTGGTTTAAATTCTTCTAAGTGAATAATTTTGAAGAAATAGTAGAAAAATGGGAACAAACTGAGAAATAAATGTGGGAATAAACCTACTGGTTGTGGGGTGTAAATGGGAATACAAAGTGACAATCTATTGAAATTCTATTTCATGTCAAATGCAATGAGGAAATCCATCAAAATCTAAGTTCTGAAGTTATGGTGGCCTTTCTCGGTTCTAGGATTCCAAAAGAGACAACTACCAAGTTTATCCATGATACATTGATTCTATAAGAGTTAAACTTGTCAAGGCATACCATTATGTGTTTCTTTCGGTAGTTTCATACCTTCTTTCTTCATTGGTGGCTTTCATAGGAGTAGCTTTTATTACCCCTTATTTCAATTCTTTTTCCATTGATTTTTGTAGTTTGAAATCCATCTCTCAAGATGTCTGTGGGAGGTGGTTTGAAATTATTCTTGTTAGGTTAAAGGGGCTTGGACCCAAGTTCAGAGTTAGTTGCACTGACCAAAAAAAACCCTACACTAACAGCCCTTTCAGAAACAACCCACGTAGCACATGCTGCGGTCTCACCCGAGGCAGTATTGGAGGATGCTAGAACTAGGTTTCTACATCCAAATCACTATGTGATGTGTGTCTATCAAACTTAATTCTTATGTAGACCTTCGCGAACTATCAGACTAGGAGGTAACTCCTCAAATATAATCGTAGTATTCATTCATGTTGTTCATTATTATATATAAGAGGGAGTGACTATTCATTTCATCTCCCAATGACTCTCCATTTTCTCTATTATTTATTTACACTAATTACAGTTGTTCACCCAATCCCTATGATTAGGTGTCAACATTCCCCCCTTAATCTGAAGGGATGTTGGTGAGTCCAAGCATCATTCCGAATATTTCAAGCTTTCCTCTTCCAAGCGCTTTGGTGAAGATGTCTGCAATCTTCTCATTAGTGGAACAATGGTGAATATGGATTATTTTGGCCTCAACATGATGTCGAATGAGATGATATTTTGTATTGATGTGCTTTGTTCAATCATGGAACTTTGGATTCTTGGCCAACCTTATTGACGAGGTATTGTCAATCATGAGTGGAGTCGATTGTACTTGTTTTACCTGCAAATCTTCTAGAATTTTCCTGAGCCACACAATTTCTTTTGTTGCCTCAGCTGCTACCACATATTCTACCTCTATTGTGGAATCTGTTGGCACTGATTATTTGCATGATCTCCAGGAGATAGCTCTTGATCTAAGACTTATAGCATAACCCAAAGTAGATACCCCAGTTTCTTTGTCTCCATCAAAGTCTGAATCAGAGTATCTAATCGAGCTTAAGTCACCCACCTGTGTATACTTGATTCCAAAGTCTTGAGTTCCCTTCAAGTACCTTAGAAATCTTTTTGCAGCAAACCAATTGGCTGCAAGTGGGTCTACAAGAACAAGTATAAAGTTGATGGCTCACTTGACAAGCACAAAGCCATGCTTGTGGCAAAATGATTTTCACAGAAGGAAGTTTTTATATGGATGTCGTCATAATCGACCCCTTCCTTCAATGCAAAACCTTTTTCCACAAGCTTGTCTTTGCACTTGTCAAGTGAGCCATCAACTTTATACTTGTTCTTGTAGACCCACTTGGAGCTAATTGGTTTGGTTCCTAATCGAGGATCAACTAGCTTCCAAGTGCCATTCTTTATGAGGAATCATACTCCTTTTGCATTGCTTCTTTCCATTCATCATGAGAAGCAACTTATTTGAAGGAAGTTGGTTCAAAAACTGTAGACCAATTCAATTCACAATCATAAGAAACATTCATATCAACAAGTGAATGAGAGTCATCTACATCACCTCCATTTTGTTAGGGTGAATTTCTGGTTCCTGTCTTTACAACCTCATCGGGATGAACACTTTGAAGTGCCTTTGTCAACCACTTTGGGGGACCTTTCTGAGAAGGTCTAGGCTGCTCTGTTGATTGAGTTGGGATTGAATCAAGATTGATTCTCCCAATTCTGTCAATAAAATCACTCAAAGTATCATCCCTTTTTGGAGTTTCATGCAGGGGAGAGGGCGCTTCAGAAGAAGATTCCACAAGTTAATCTAGTATAGGAACCCCCCCTTCAAGATGTGGAATCAAGTTGCCTCTAAAGAACATTGTCAGTTTTGGATGATTCAAGAAAGATTACATTGCTATATACAACAAACTTTTTATTGACTTCATCATAGAGACAGTATGCTTTGGAGGTGTTTGAATACCCCAGGAATATACACTTATGACTTCTTGCACCAAGTTTGTTTCTATGTACCTTTAGTATCAAGGCATACCATGTGGAACCAAAGACCCTGAGGAGCTTTACCAAAGGAATGTGCCTAGACCACATTTCATAAGGAGTCTTGCTTCTAATAGCATTAGATGGACATCTATTCTTTACATATACAACACATAGAACTGCATCAGCCCAAAACATCATTTTTACATTTTTGAAAAACATCATGGAGTGCATCATATTTAAGATTGTCCTATTCATTCTTTCAGCTACTCTATTTTGTTGGGGATTATAAGGCACAGTTGTTTGATGTTTTACCCCATGTTGGCGAAGAAAGTTTTCAAATTCATTTGAAGTGTATTATTGTCCATTATCAGTGCAAATAGAGCCAATATGAGATTGTGCTTCATTTTCAATCCATGTATGAAAGTTCTTGAATGTTTGAAAAGCATCAGATTTGTTCTTCAATAAATAAACCCAACACATTCTGGTGTAGTCATCAATAAATGTCATCATATATTTATTTCCATTTGCAGAAGGAACAAGCATTGGACCACATAAATATGAATGAATGAGTTCAATTTTTCTCTGTTCTCTTGAATGTGAATCATGAAAAGACTATTTGATATGCTTTCCTAGAATGTAAGCATCACATTGCTTAAGTTTCCTAGGAATTGTAGGCAAAGGAGTAACGCCATTTTTCTTCAACAAGCAAAGGGTGTCATAGTTAAAGTGTCCAAATATAGCATGCCATAATAAACTTGATGGAAATGTACCTTCTTCATAATGAGAATTTTATGAGAAATTTTGTGCACGGGCAGAGGTACCCTGCAGCTTGAAAACCCTTTCTTCCTCTATCCCCGTCATGACAAGTGAGTGGTCTGATGCTTTTCTCACCTCAAGCTTGCCATCAAAAATATGAATGGAGTGACCTTACTGGCGGATGTCGACTAAGGACAACAAGTTTCTCCTCAGCTGTCAGAGATATAAAACAAGATGTAGAAGAAAGTCTAGAAGACTAGGCAATTTAAGCCTGATTGTACCAAGCCCTAATGGCTTGAGTTTTGATTTTTCTGCAAAGTATACTGCTCCATAAACATTGTCAGTAAGTTCTTCAAAAAAATATCTTCTTAAAGTCATGTGGCCAGCTGCCCCTGAATCAAGCAACCAATCATTTTTCCAAGTGTCATGCGGAAAGAGTTATTTTTGCGGACAAACCTAACCTCCCTAGGAGTCTAAGACTCCCTAGTGACAAACAAGACAAACAAGAGCTATCCTTCTCTAAACATACATTATTCTATGAGAAACCAAGTGTTTTTCGATCTTACCTTAGGTCCAACGCTTGTTGTAGCAGTCCAGCCTTGCTGATCCAGATGAGCTCCCCCTTCACTTTAAGACCTGCATACACTAACAAAGCAAACGATTACATAACACCTGAATATTTCATAAAACAAAGCATATTCATCACATAGACCAAGGAGTACATGAAATAATTCATTAACAACAAATCATTGAGAAGAATGGACTTATTTGTATTAAGGAAACAAAAAAGGAACCATTACAACCTGAGCCTTGGTGTTGTGCAAGCTCCTCCCAGGGTCCAACAAGAGATTTCCTCTACTTTGACAAGCTCACCCACTTCCAATATGGCAACAAGAAAGGATGGTAATCTCTCCTCACAAGTTAACAATGGAAGTCCTAATTCCAGCAACATCTACCCTTTGGAATGTTCAGCTTTCAACCTCCCCTCCTTTGGCCCAATGCCTGTATTTATAATGTTCTAGAGGAAGTTATTCAGGTCCAACATCAATGGGATACTCCCTCTTTTGGATGGGGTAGCTCCTCTCTTGATGGGATAAGTTCCTCTATCATAGGGATGCATGAACCATCTGGAGGTGCTCAATACACGTCAAACACTCTTCTAGAAGGCTCTAGAAGTGACCACAAGTAACTTTTTTAAGATGAAACTCGCGCCTTTTGACCTTTACAGGGGTACGCACCCATCCTTTGTCTTACAGAGCATACAAATACGCAGGTACAATGAGTTTGGGATGTGTACACGCAGGTAAGGTAGAGAGAACCTGCGTACCCAGAGATAAACATGTTTTTTAGTGACTTTCTCTCTTTTTTGAAGTTTGACATGAAGAGCATAGGTATTAGGCTTGACAAGGAGGATAATATGACTATTGATGGAGCCATATTAACTGCAGATAGTCATGGTGACAAATTTCAGTGTAACAGATTGCCCCCTAAAGTACGAAGCCTGTAATAGATAAGGGTGTTATATCATATAGGAAGGGTGAAGTACTTTATCATTTCGAGGATCATCTTGTGGAGAGCCCGGTCAGAACCTGCAATTTTCAACACAAAATACATGTATAAGATCATATCATCGCTGAGGTAGGCATTCCCATACTCAGATCAAAACTTTAACTATCAGACTAACTATTCTGATACAGGAATGATTTCATAATACATCATAATCATAGACTCGTGTAGACACAGTATGGACGCAGCCATCTGTTTATAATTGGTCTACAATATAACGAATACAAACCTCCTCGTAGCCTGGATGGTGGAAACTAGATCCAGGGTCTTCATCTCTACTTCCCGGATTGGTACGATTCTAGCCATGCGAATAAATGAGTCGATGTCGAACATGGTAGAAACCACTTGATTACCAACCAATGATGTAAACTGTTAACAAGTGTGAGAGAGACCACCAGTAATGTCAATGGTTCTCAAAGTACCCAGCACAATCCATGAAATGTGAATGAATGAGTCGGTGTCGAACATTCCATGGAATCCTTCGATCGCAAGTCAATGATGAAAACTGACGTCGAAGGCGAGAAACCTGCCATTGATGTATGCATACCTCAAGGTGCTGAAGATTTCTAAGTCAACTCTCTAGATAATGTGCTGATGTCGATAGAAAGTGACTCGTCGCAAGCAAGCCCACAACACAAAATCATAGTTCAAGTTGAAGAAATGTTGCTGCAAGGACTGACTCAATGATGACATAATGAATGATAGGTATTTTGTGGTTGAATTTTTTGTTTCAGACCTCTTGAACACATAACGACACAACAGATGGTTTGGTGATAAATGACTCAAAGTCGACTCCCATAACCCGGCTAAAGATGTCAAATGATTTTGGTCAACTGTGAGGTAAAGGATTTCCCAACCCAGGTAAATGAATAAGTGTCGTGTTCAAGAGTGGTAGTAAGGTTTTATTTCTGAGACAAAAGGATATCAAATAGGCTCATTCTTCTCATTTTTCCACCACCATTTCTGGCAAATACCTCTTTATTTTTTACAAGCTTGAGGAGGATAACATATGCTTGTTTGTAAGCTCATCCTTCGGATGAGTCCAACTTAGTTTTTGATGCGAACCCTAAGAAGGAGTGGTCCGTTCCTGTTTGTAATAGAACACGTCCTTTACTGTGAAATTTTAACGAGTCCAGTATAGGAGAAACTCGGCGTTTTTCATATTTAGAGAGTCTGAAAAACTTAGAAGACTCTAGATTGAACTTTTCGTAAATTGGTGTCTCCTAAGCCCGAAAAAGTATAAAATAATACCTAGGAGAACCGCTTGATCTTGCGACCAAGGATATTTTCATAGTTAGTGTCTTTGACCTGAAAAGTAAAAAGCGATCAAGGACACGTCGTTTTATTTCCAATATCGAATTTGAAACGACAAAAATCCGGCAATCTTTTCCTGTTTTTTAGGTCAGAAAAGGGCTGTAAGGGGACCGTCTTTTAATTCCGTTTTAACGAGTGTAAAAGAAATGCTCGGCAATCTTTTCAGTTTTTAGGAGTCAGAAAAGGGCTTAAAAGATGACTCTGATGTTTGATTTGTGAAAATGACAAGTTTCCCTGAAAATCCCTTTGTCCTGCACAAAAAGCGACACATTACTCATACCTGTTTGAGATGGGCAAAAATACATTGAAAAATGACCTTCCATGGTGAAAAATAAACAAATTTAGAATTTATTCATCCAAAAAACCTATAAAAAGGACTTTTACCATGTCATTTTTACCATTTTACTGTTGAGGTAGAAAAAAGGGCTTTTGGCAAGAAACTTCCCGTGGACTTTGCGGAAAATCAGACCGTCGGAATCGAGCGCTGTCACTTCCAGGTAATCCACAACATCCTCCTCTTCAATTTCATCCGTTTAGAATTTTATTTTTAGCCTTAGTTAGATTTTTTGGGGGCATTGGGGTTTTGGGATGCGCTCCTCGGGGTACGCAGGTGGCCCATGGGTAACCTGCGTACCCCGACCTTTTCCTCAAAGGGAAAAAGGTCGGGGTACGCAACCTACCTTTAGACCAGGTGCGTACCCACGCTCTATTTCTGAAGGCGGGGTGCGTACCCCATGGAAAGCACACCCCCAAACCCCATCCTTCAAATTCAACCATCAATTTTTGATTTTATGATTTCTAAAGCTCATTTCTTGGCTTGCAGGATACTCACCATGCTGGATTGGAGAGAACGAGAGCACGAAGATGTTGATTTAGCCGCGTTGAATCATCAACCTACCATTGATGCTTTGCGAGCATGCGGCTTGTACAAATACTGGGTCATACCCGGCATGAGGGCTCAGGTGCCATTTCTGGAGTGGCTGGTCGAGAGGTGGCACGTTCAGGACCAGTTTTTCTATATTGGAGGCCATCAGCTGAGATAGAGGCCTCCGACATATACTTCCTTACTGGTTTGCCTAACATAGGCGAACACCTGTCTCTATTCGGGACTAGGCCGGGTGGCCAATCCCTTGCTAGCCTCCGGCTAGAGTGGTGTAATAACCAAAACTAGGACAAGGGGATTGAGATTAAGTTTATAAAACGTCTTGAACTCATGGTGATAGCGTTCACTGTTGCCAGACTCTGCGGCGCAGCCGCTTTACATATGGTCACCGGATCC
>APFE030772005.1:0-18647 GCA_000404065.3 Pinus taeda
GTTATGTTATTAATTTTCCATAAATTAATCTTTCTATTATTTATATTATTAATCATTAACAATAATAAATATATTTTGGTTGGTATTGCTTTTCAGCTTTTTAAATGAATAGTATTGACAAGTATATATTACTCACTTTTAATTATGTGGTTGTGTTGTTTAATAGTCACTTGAATTGAAGTGTGAGTATATTTTTGAAATTGAATTGAAGTATAAGTACAATTTTGAAATTAAAATATCGATATATCAATATTAAGATATTTATGATATGTGACTTAGAAATATTTAAGGATAAAAATTTATTTTAAAGTTTAGAAATTTTGGCAAATCTTACTAGTCCTTAATGTGCAAATTATAAAATATTTGGTGATACTTTTGTAAAAATATTCAACAACTTTGGTTAATTTTAACGTAAGATAATTTTATCATATAAAACTTAGGAGAATGAACTTTAGAAAAAATGAAAATTAAAGAATCTTTTTTTTTGAAAACAAGAAAAATTAGCCCATTTACAAATATTAGCCCCTAAAATTTTCCCTGTTTCATCATGGTTGATTATCGTTGACCATGTTTGACCAAAATTCACTTTGGTTGACGAAAGTTGATCATGTGTAACTATATATGATTTTGATTAACTTGAATTGACCATGGTTAACTATAATTGAATTCAATGGATTATGGATGACTATGTTTGACCATGGTTTATTGTTTTCAATTTTTGTGGACTTTCCTAGAAAATGTTTGACTTTTTTTTTGTATTTTGACTATGGGTGGTTTGTTTGAACATGGTTGAATACAATTAACCATGATTGACTATCATTGATCATGGTTGAGAGTGTTTTACAATTTGATTTATTGTGGTTGACCATGGTTAATCATGCTTGGCAATGCTTGATTATGGTTAACCATGATTAGTGTGACTAAATATGGTTGAATATAGTTAAGAATGTTTCGCCATATTTGAATATCGTTCACCATGTTTGAGCATAGTTGACAATGTTTGACTATGATGAATTTCGTCAATCTTAGTCGAAGAATTTCAACCATGTTTGACTATATCTAACCATATCTAACTTTAGTTAACTATCGTTAACTATGTTTGATTATGGTTTATTTTGATTAACCATAAATGATTATGTTTTGGCCATAATTGACCATAGTTTTGCATGTTTGACTATAATTGATCTTGGTTTACCATGTTTAGCTATGGTCAACCATTGTTGGCTATAGAGGACCATCGTGGACCAAGGTTGACTATGATTATGGTTGAGCATGTTTAACTTAGGTTGACCATGTTTGACTATCGTAGACTTTGGTTGACTATATTTGACTAAGGCTAACTATTGTGGAATATGTTTGGCTACGAACAACTTTAATTGGCTATTATTAAATTTGGTTAACTTTTGCTGACTATGGTTGACCACATTTGGCTATGTTTGATAATGATTTCCTTTTCTTAACTTAGGTTGATCATGGTTGAATTTGATTAACTATGCAAGTGACCATGTTTCAATTTGGTTTACTGTAGTTGACCATGGTTAACTATGGTTAACCATGTTGACTATAGTTAACCATGGTAATAGTGTTTGACTATGGATGGCTATAGTTGATCATGACTTACTATGTTTTTCATTGGTTGACTATGGTTAACTTTGGTTTACTATAGTTTACCATGGTTGTCTATGGTTAAACATGATTAACCACATTTGACTTGAGCTGACTATGGTTAACCATGTTGGTCATGGCTAACTATGAATGATTACGGTTAACCATGTTTTATTATGGTTAACTAGTTGACCATTGTTGATTTTGGTTCATCTACCATACTCAATAATGTTTGACTATGATTAACCATCATTTATATTAGCTGATCATGGTTATTCATAATTGATTATGGTTGAACATGGTTGACCATATTATTATGATTAACCAAAGATGACTAATGTTGGCACTATGGTTAAGATGCATTGTAGTGTTCTTGTTCATTAACGTGTGTTTAACTTTTATGTTCCTCAATGATTGTGTCACATCACAATGTACATCAAGTGTTATGTTGCATTAAGGCATTCCTCAAGGGTTATGTTTGATTATGACATTTCCCAATGTTTATATTGCATTTTTATGTTAATCTTTGTTTACTAATGTTGAATTTTTACATTCAATAATGGTTGTCATATTGCAAATATAATCAAGTGTTGTATTGCTTTGTGACATTTTTCAAGGGTTATGCTTCATTTTGGTGTTTTTGAAAGGTTATGGTGCTTTTTTATATTCATCTTGGTTGACTTATGTGAAATTTCTATGTTCCTTAATGGTTATGTCATATTACAACATTCTTCATCAATTATGTCAAATTTATGATGTTCATCTTGGAAAACTTATGATGAATTATAATCTTTCTCAAGTGTTATGTCATGTTGTGATGTTCATAAAGAAATATTGTAAAATAAGACATTCGAGAACAGTTGGAAATGGTGGACCACAATGGACCAAGGTTGACCATGGTTGACTATGGTTAATCATGCTTAGTTATGGATGACTTTGTGACATGAAGAGGTTGAGTTCAATATTATGTCACATTGTGATAGTAAGATGTTGAGCTCTAAATGTGTCAAAGTGCAACATTAGGGGTGACTACAATAGTATATCACAATGGGACATTAAGAGGATGACGTCAATATTATTTCACATTATGACATAAACAGGTCAAATTAGTATGTTCATATTGGTTGACTTATGTCAATTTCCTAAATGGCTATGTCAAATGGCAATGTTTGTTGAGGGATATGTCACATTGATATTCCTGAAGGGAAATTGTAAGACTCTCAAACCTAGGGGTGCATTAGTTGGACTAGTGCAACCATGAACATAAGAGTCACCCACACATAAATTGATTCATGATTGTAATTGTAGGCATCGATTTAGTTTTCTGGCATGAAATTTCTGGTTTAGGTACCTCAGTGCTCATATAAAATCCAAAGCATGCCATTACAAGATGGGTAATCACATAGCATGGTTGTGCCCATGGATCACATAGGTGAGTGAGTCACACACCATCATGAGTTTATTTTTTCATGAGAGAGAAGAAAGTGTGCAATATCTATTGAAGGACAACAACATGGGTAAGTGACATGCAACATTATGCAAAGGAAAAAAATGGAGATTCCATCATGAAGGTGTGGGCACGGTAATGTTGGACATGTTGAAAAAATTATTATAATTGATGTTAAAGGGCTTATATCATTGATATTATATATATGTAAGTGTCCAATTATATTAAAAGGGGGGCGCTCGTGGAAAAGGGTGAACTCAAAATAAAAAGTGAAATGGTGGTTTCAATTCCATGGTTTAGGAATCTCATGGTATTTACCCATGGTGTTGGGAAAAGTGAAATGAAAGGGGATTAATGAATTGACATATCTTTTTGAATGAAAATGTCTTGCCATGAAGGGTTATGATAATGTAAAAAGGGAGAAAGTTTTGGAAGGAAAGTGTGTGTGTGTGTGTGCGTAAAAATGTAATTTGTGGAGTGAACAAGTCATGTTAATAATTTCAATATGATATTTTTCTAGGATCATGCTTCAAATGGTGAAATTTTTAGCATATTTAAGAGAGATCGGCGGGAAGATTTAATTGAAACACGTCTCCATCCAAGTTGGTTGTCAAATGAATAGAAGTTACGTGAATTTAGAATGTGGCTTGGGTCCCCGCGGCTCTCGTGGCATCCCATCCAACTATCAAATTCAATGGCTTAGATGGCATATTGTTAATGGACGAAGGAGATAAATTGCGTGAGAATTAGGGTAACTACGCTAATCATCCCTTTCGTTGTGGTTTTATTGTGTTACTATATTAGTTGTGAAATGGGGCTCTATAATTTTTCAAACCCTACTATACACAACCCTTTCCTTGAGGGGATTCACTCACTAGGTAATTTCTTCAAGAAAAATCTAGTTTCTCCTTCAATTTCTATTAGAGTCTTTCAAATATACAAGTGCTAACTTTGGATTGCACTCTTACTCTCCTCAATTTATTGTTTGATAGGGGGTTACAATTATGAGATGAGGAATTTCATTTATCTTCGGTGTTAATTATTTCATGGATTGTAACTTCACTCTAACCGCTTTAAGAGGATAACTATGGGAAACATTTTTGAGGAAAATTTTCTTTCGAGAAACCTTAATTCTAGCATTTCCATTTCTCACAAATTTTATTTTAATTTATCATACAATATATGACAATAACCAATTATGCTTGGTTTATTTATATGAAAGTGACATCCCTCATTCATTTTTTCACAGGTATAATTTGAACCCTAAATGAACTGAACATATTTTCCTTAAATGAACTTTCTGAGTATTAGAACATTTACTAATCCTATTCAAATTTTTTCGTGAGTACGTCTTGCAAGAAAATAGTTAGTTAAAATTTTACTCGAAAGGTTTTCCAAGGGTTCAATCTTCAATTAACATTTTGCGATGGTTACAAGTTTTCATTCACCTCTAAAATTTCTTGTCAAGGTTTGGGAATTGCGACAACCTGCAATTTACCTTTGGCGTGTCATGATATTTTCTCATACACGAGGGTATTTTGATTGATATTCAAGCCTTATTTTGGTTGTAGAATAATTTCTCTGCATGGAAGAATATGAATGAAAATAATAAGGCCACAACCCCTTTTTATATAAAGAGTTTGTACGCAATTCTGGGAAGTAAACAGGATACGCACCTCCGGGATTGTGCGGTGCAGCTGACTTTGAGGAAAGCCTCAAGCATTGTGTAGTTCCAGGTAGTAGAACAGGGTCATTGAGGGCTGAGACTACATAGTGTAGCTCAGTAAAGGTCTAGTGGAAGAGGGTTGTCTGGTCAGGCATATTTTCAGGAAAATGGCTAAGTGTCGAAAGAAAGTGAACTTGTGAAGAATGAGATTGTGATCATACACTTAGCATACTTGACGATGAGACAACATAGACCACCATGACCACAAGAAAAAACATGCCCTTGGTGAGACTGTCTTGGAATTGAGATTGACAAGCATGACACATGTGACAAATCTTCAGACGATCATGATGACACTTGCGCGATAGTTCTTACAACTTTGTGTGTGAGTGTGATATGAGTTCACATAGAGAAGACTACCCAAACACACAAAGATAGACCTTCAAACTCTCCAGAATTAGATGACAAGCATGGAAAAGAAATCAACATGTCGAAAGATGACCTCTGGTCAAACAAGAAAAAAAGGTGAAAAGACTTCACAAGAGCTCATGGGGTGAGCTCGAGTGTTTGCAATCATCAAAGGAAAAATCAAGGAAAGCTCCAAAATTTAGATGCAAGCAAAAACTTTGGAGGGTGTTGCTACCACTACAACAAGGTCTTTTATATTTATCCCCAACAACCATTCTCCATTCACCATCCGCTTTTCAGTTTGGCAGTTAGGATCACAACTGTTAACCCTCTCCACGCGTATAGACAAAATTCAACCAAATTATAAAGAAATTCTTATGCATATACTACTACCCGGAAATTAACCACAGTCCTCCAAACGCCAGATCTAAACCCGCATAAACACAGTCTCTATCTAAACCAGATCTAAACCCGCATATATATTTAATTGCCGGAAATTAAACACAGTCCTCCAAACGCCCAGATCTCAAACACAGTTAATAATTAAAGCCAAGCGTGAGTATCAAATACAATACCCCTTGAAGTAATGGTGCTGTCACCACAAGAAGATAACATTCTCCCTCTGTTTATGTTCTGTTTAAGTTTCAATGAGACGAATTTTGTATTATATAAAAATCATGTTTTCAACTGGATTTAGAACGAAACCACTTTATCTTCAGCCTCTAAATTTGTGACATCTTCATAATCACTAGTGACATCAGGACCAAGTGGAATGCCTCCAGGAAAATCTGTCATGGGAAAATTGAATACTGCTGGAAAGATTAGACGGTAACAATATTTAACTGTAATAAATGAGATTACTGTGCAGTAACAATATGTTCCCAAAATAGAATGAAACCAGCGAAAAAACGCTCTGGCGAAAATCAGCTGCAAGCTCTGCTCTAGTGTTTAACGCCCTACCCTGCCATTCCAGAGTCATCTCTGGCAGCGCAGTTCAACAGACTGGCTGATCTCCACTGCAGGGGAAGAGGACTGACCCAACAAATGCTCAGCGGGGGGTCCACAGGGACCCCATCGCTCAAGAATATTGTAATGCACAAGCAGACAATAAATGAAGGGTTAAAAATCTCGGGTCACGGAGAAAGCAGAAACCCAGGAAACCACAGAAAATACAAGGAGCAGAAAATGTCAGCGGAACATGGAGGGGGCTCCAAACAGAAAGATAAGGAAACAGAAAATAGCCCCCTCGGGGCTGCTGCGAATAGTCAAGCTGAGGGCCTAAAGCAGACCCAGGCCACTGATGAAAACAAGAAAGAGAAGCAAGGGAAGACACGAGAAGGAAAAGAAAGGGAATCACCCATCACCTCAGGCAGAAACAACGCCCCCGAGGGAGCCTGCAAGCCAAAAAAGAAAGAAGCACTCAGAGTGATCTGTACAGACCCGAAGATCCAAGCTCACAGGGAGCACATGTCGGAGCATGCGGTCATATGAAAATTTATGGGGCTGTGGCCAACAGAGCGAGCCCTATGCCAATGGATCAAACAGCACTGGAGACCCAAAGGTGACAGTAACTTACACCTAGGAGCTAAAGGTTTTTTCATTGTTGTCTTTACAAACCTAGAAGATAAAGATAAGGTGTTCGACGGAGGTCCATATTTTTTTGCTTCAGCGGGTCTCTATATGAGACCTTGGAAACCCAACTTCATCCTTGAAAACGAGACCTTCACTCAGGTTCCTGTATGGATTCGACTTTTCTCCCTCCCCATAGATTATTGGGGTTTACCAACTCTCAAGCAAATAGGAGATAAGCTGAGCACTTTTGTCAAAGCTTCTGAAGCAACTATTCAACGCAGATACACTTCCTGCGCTAGAATTTGTGTGGAACTGGACGTATTTGGAGCCTTGCATGAAGGTATTTGGTTGGAGTTTCAGGACGAATACTATTTTCAGGCCATTGACTACGAACAAATCCCGTTTCGCTGCAGAAAATGTCACGAACACGGGCATCTAGTAAGAGATTTCCCTCTTAATAGAACGGAAGAAGCAAGCAAACCCTTGCCCGAGGTGCAGAATAAAGAGACATTCACCAAACCGAAAACTAGGCAAAGAGCCAATCGAAGAAGACCAAATAGAACAGGGGCTGTCCCAAGCACCATCCTCAACCCCTTCAGGGTTCTGGAAACGGACACAAGCACAGAAGAGATAAGGGCAGATGAGAGGAACACAGAGGGGCAAGAGAACCAGCCAGAAAACAACAGGAAAGAACAGGGTGAAAACCCACACAGTCCCAGAGACAATAGACAAGAACAGGAAAGCACCCAAGACGAAGATACGAAGATGTTATACAGTGATGGGGGCAGTGACGAACTGGAACTAAACGAAGCTCTAAAAAATGCAGGTGTAAACTTACCATCTCTAGAGGAAAACTGGAAGGCGCAAGGCATTGAAAATGTTCCAGAAGAACTAAAAAAGATCAGCGATCTCTTCATTGCAAGACAAAGGGCCGAATTGGCGAGACAAAACAGGATACTAGGAATAGAAACAGGAACAGGAAACCACTCCAAAAACATCTCCCTCAACCCAAATGGCTTTAAACCAAAAAAGAAAAGGGGAAGGAGGACAAATGGAGAGGTTCTTCATGACTTAGGGATCTTAATGCTGAACTCAAGTAAAATGAAGGCCCTAGAAGCCTTCCCGTTCTATCATTTTTAAACCTAGTTACCAATGAAAGTAATTTCATGGAATGCAAGAGGGCTCAACAACCAAGCAAAAGAAAGACTTCTCATCAGGAAGTTCCAAATAGAAAAGCTGGACATTATGTTCATTCAAGAAACAAAATGCTCTACCTCTCTCATGAAAAACATCAGTCAAAAATTAGGTAAGCCTCTCGACTTCATTGAAGTTGCCAGTCAAGGTTGGGAAGGAGGTATCACCACCTTTTGGGACACAAGAGCTATCAGTGTTCTTGCCTCAGAAGCCACTCATGCCTACATAGCAATGGAGATTCAAATCACAAGTAACTCTGAAACTTATCTCTGTGTTAATGTATATGGCCCTCAAAGACTAGAAGAAAAATTCCATTTCCTCAACTCTCTTAGAAGTCTGCAATCTTGATATCATGCCTCAAAAATCATCATGGGTGGAGACTTCAACATGATCACCACCCTCCTGGAGAAGAAGGGAGGGTTAAGAAAGCTCAACAGGGACGCAGGGGCCTTTGCTGATTTCATTAAAATAGCAAAACCGGTGGATGTGCAGCCTTCCTCCTGCTCCTTCACTTGGAACAACAGAAGGGGTGGAGAGAATCTCATCGCCTCCCGCCTGGATAGGTTCCTCATCTCAAAGAGTATCGTTCTAGAGGGCATCACTGTCAACTCTGATATTCTCCCTAGTGGGGGTTCGGATCATTGGCCCATCTCTCTAGAGGCTGCCTTCTTGGGCATCCCGAGAAATAAGCCATTCCGCTTTGAGAAATTCTGGTTACAGCACCCTAATTTTGTTAAACTGCTAGAGAAGTGGTGGCGGGAATCACAAAATGTCCAAGGTACCAAAATTTTCAAACTCCAAAGCAAGCTGAAGTATATTAAAAGCAAAATCAAGCACTGGAACATCATGGAATTTGGCAACATTTTCAAGGAAAAATCCATTCTAGAGGGCAAGCTCGAGATCATACATAAAAGCTGGACCTCTGGAAACATTACTGAGGAATCAAAGGAGCTGGAAAAAGAACTAATGACCCAATGGAAACATAGAAGCCTTCAAGAAGAAACACTTTGGAAACAGAATCCAGAGTGCAATGGCTTAAAGAGGGCGAGCAAAACAAAAAATTCTTCCACAGGTCCACCCTCGACTACAGAAGTGCCAATAAAATTCTCAATCTCAAAAACGAATTGGGCGATACTCTTCACAATCAAAGGGAAATCTCCTCGCTCCTGACAGAGCATTTCAAGCACATTGCCCAGGAAACGCATACAAATAGAGCATAAGCTATTACACTTTAACGCAATCCATCCCCAAAGTGGTAACAAAGGATCAAAATCTTGCCCTCCTCAAAGAAATATCAATGGAGGAAGTGGAGGAGGCAGTAAAGAGCATGCCTAATGATAAAGCCCCTGGTCCAGATGGCTTTACCATCAATTTCTACAAAGCTTGCTGGCCAACCATCAAATCAGAAATCTGGGAAGTGGTTGAAGACTCCAGACGCTCAGGCACAATTCTCAAATCCCTCAACTCCACCTTCTTGGCTTTAATCCCAAAGGAGGAGAATGCTCACACCCATGAGAAGTTTAGACCTATTGCACTCTGAAATGTGATCTACAAGATCATCTCTAAGGTCATTGCAAACAGGCTCAAGCCCATCCTACCTAATCTCATTTCAGAAGAACAATCTGTTTATGTAGAAGGTCGACAAATCCAAGACAATATCCTCTTAGCACAAGAAATGGTGCACACTCTTCAGACAAGGAAAAAAGCTGGGATGCTCATGCAACTCGATCTCTCCAAGGCTTTTGACAAGGTAAATTGGAACTACTTGGAAGCTGTTCTTACAGCTTTCGGATTTGATCAATAATGGAACAATTGGATATTAGCTCTAATCAAGTCTTCCTCCTTCTCCATTCTCATCAACGGTTCACCCTCAAAAACCTTCACCCCTTCCAGGGGCATCAGGCAGGGAGACCCTCTCTCCCCCTTCCTTTTTGTGATCCTCATGGAAGGCCTAAGTCGTCTCATCCACAAAGCTAAAGAAGGCAATATCAGGGGTCTCCATCCTCTTCAATCTATTCCAGCCACAACTCACCAGCAGTTCGTGGATGATACCCTGCTGCATGGTACCCCCACGGTGAAAGAAGCGCTAGACTATAAATCCATCATAACTCTATTCAACAAAGCTTCAGTTATGGAAATCAGTCATGCTAAATCCAATATTTTTTTCTTCAATACTCACCTTGCAATTCAGAAGCATCTCTCAAGCATTCTAGTATTTAAAAGGAGTATTCTTCCCTCTAAATACCTGGGCACTCCACTCACCTCAAAACCCTGGCAAAAGCATCATTGGGAAAGCACTCTAGCCAAGCTGGAAAGCAAATGCAGACACTGGAATCACAGAGCCCTAAACTTTGCGGGCAGACTAGTCCCAACCAAGGCCATTTTGCAAGCCATACCTCATTACTTGCTTTCCATCCTGCCTGTCCCCCAAGGTGTTCTTCACAGGACCAGAACAATCCAAAGGTCATTCTTATGGAAAGGCAACGCGGAAAAAACAAATGGGCCTTAGTAGCCTGGAATAAGTTGTGTAAATCAAAATCTCTTGGTGGCCTCAACCTTATTGATCCCCTGACCTCCAACAATACCTGTGGAGCAAAATTATGGTGGAGATGGCTTAAAGAACCTCACCTTCCCTGGGCGAAACTTTGGAAGGAGAAATACACCCCCTATTGCAATGAGAAGGATCTTATCCGGCTTCAGGAAGTTCCGGAAGGATCTCCCATATGGAACCTAGCCAAACAAAACCGCAACATTATTCAAGATCACAATTTTTGGGAAATTTGAGATGGAGAAACAACGTTCTTTTGGGAGGATGCTTGGCAACAGCTTCCTCGCCTCGCAACGCCAGATTTGGAAAACTACAAAAGAGAAGTTCAAACAGAAGGCAAATACAGAGTTAATCAGTATTGGAGCCAGGAAAACAATGAGCAGGAGTGGAGAGCCTGGAATCCCCCGAAGTCCATCAGCTTCACAGTAGATAATGCTCAAATTCAGAACCTCCTATCCACTCTCAACAAAAGGAAAATTCGATCTTCTTCAGCCAGAGATCAGCTCAGATGGGGAATGAAGGGGAATGGTAGCTACACCCTAAAAGAAGCCAGGAAACAATTGGAACAGAATGAGCAAGGGGAAACCCTCCCCTGGAGCACCAAGGTTTGGGATAGCCTCTTTTGGCCCAAAATCAAGACATTCCTCTGGCTCCTCATGAGAGGAAAAACCCTCACATGGCATAACCTTCAGAAAAAAGGCTTCTCTGGCCTTTCCATTTGTCCCATGTGCCGAAAGGCAGAAGAAACTATAAATCACCTGTTTAACTCTTGCAATTGGGCAAACAGTATATGGCAATGGCTAGAAAATATCATGCAACAATCCAACAGGGACATAAATTCTATCCAGGACACAATAACTCAGTGGCCAGGCGACTTCTTGAACAATCACAGAGTAAACAGTATTTGGAAAATTATCCCCAGCTTTATAACATGGACTATCTGGAAGGAACGGAACAGGAGAATTTTTCAAAATGAACAGAGGAATTTTGAGTTCTCGCAGCTTACCTTATCCACAAACATCTACGAATTAATCTCAACCAAATGCACTGGGTTGTCCGACTCAAATCCTTCGCCCAAGGACCAGTGCATTCTGGTTTGTTTCAAATTGGAAAATGGGAACAACTCTCCAACTGCAAGCAGCATGTTCGTGCCTCAAAATGAATAGCAGGGATGGTGCAGGCCCCTGACAGGCTTTCTTAAGCTAAATTTTGACGGGGCCTCCAGGGGCAACCCCAATCTGGCTGGTATTGGAGGGGTCATTAGGAACCACAGAGGGGAAATCCTTTATATCTACAGTCAAGCGTTGGGCGAAGCCACCAACAATGAGATGGAATTCGCTGCGCTGGAAAAAGGCCTTCGAATTCTGCATACAAACCAGATTGATAATGTTGTCATAGAGGGAGACTCAGAAGTGACCACTACAGCGGCCAGGCGAATTTACAATGGCACTCCGGCAAGCAAGGTCACGAAGCATTAGCGCCTGGCTAAGGCAACCGAAAACATAGCCAATTTGCTTCGTGAAATGAAAGGTCTAACCTTTCAGGCGATCAGACGAAAAGGAAACTCGGTGGCAGACCACCTGGCAAACGTTGGGATTGAGAACCCCAATGCTCCGAGGGATAGCTAGTGGGACGACATCACGTGTCCTGACCTTAAGGGAACCTGCCTACAGCTTGCCAGTAAGGACATCGCCCAGATAGAAAGCGACGACGGAACGGTAACGG
The DNA here is from genome assembly GCA_000404065.3 of Pinus taeda. Classification (NCBI taxonomy): domain Eukaryota; kingdom Viridiplantae; phylum Streptophyta; class Pinopsida; order Pinales; family Pinaceae; genus Pinus; species Pinus taeda. The sequence goes on from APFE030772005.1 coordinate 12,166, forward strand.
TACTCAGGTTTCCGGCTAGACACCAAGCTGACTAAGCACACCACCTTAAATACGGATGAGGCTGAAGGACAATCGGCACAAGGCATATCCGTCAATGGTTGCAGACCTAAGGATTTGTACCACCCCATGATCTGCTTGGATCCTCGGCGCCGTAACCATAGCAAGACACAGCTTACCTGGCGAGCTGGGGACGAGGGAGAGATCGGTAACAATAATAGCCCGCAATTATTCTTTGATCCCACAGTTCTTCCTCCTCGCTGCAATAATTACGATAGGACGGGCAAGTGGCCCTCCCATCTAATTCCCACATCCAACCATCTTCAGGCCCTCGGTTATTTAACTACGTCCTTGGCAGTTATGGAAAGCATTGTTTTATCATATTGCAAGGTGAAGCGCTTTCCCTCTGCCAACACAGAGCTGGTTATCACCATGGCAGTCACCTACACCATGAAAGGGGATAGCTACCGTAACCAGGCGGCTATAAAGGATCTTCATCATGCCCAGGAAATGTATGAGACTCGAACTTCGCAGCGGAACAAGTGGAAGTTGGATGATTTAGAAAGTACCATGAAGGCGGAGGAAGCTCAGCTATTAGACCAGTAGCTGGGGAGAGAGGTGAACTGGTTGCAGGACCCGGGCACCACCTTCACGCGGGCAACTCAATTTGTCAGAACCCAAGAGGAGGCTTGGAGAATGAAGACTATGCTGGCGAAGGTCATAGAAGCGCAGGAAGAGCAAGATGAATGAGTGCAGAAGCTCAAGCGCCAGATGGACGCCATGGAGCACGACCACATGTGCGTGGTGGAAAGTATCGAGTTCAAGCTATCCTCGCTTGACCAAAAAGCGGACATCATAGGCAAAAAGCTTACTGTGCTCATCAAACTTATGAGTAACGTGGCTAATACCAAGGGTATTACTGGGGAGACCTCTGGCGTCCCTCCAAATGACTCGCCGAAGCCGGGGTCTGGCCACCTGCCGAAACAGGGGTCAGCCCAGCGTTGATGGTTGCGGCCATTGTTCCTTTTTGCTGTCTCAGACTTTCTTCCTCTCGGGTTTTTATGTTCTATGTTCCTGTTATCTTGTACTCTGGTCTTTTCTCTTGGAATTGTGGCATTTTTCTCAGACAAAAGCATCAGGTTTTCTGGTTATCCTGCCGATACTTCTTGGCTGCCCTGCGTGGTGAGCCTGTTTTATTATTTTGGTTGCAGTCTTGGCCACCCTGCGTGGTGAGCTAGTTTTATTTTTTGGTTACAGTCTTGGCCGCCCTACGTGGTGAGCTAGTTTTGTGTATGGATACTGGCGAGGCCGCCCTGTGTGGTGAGCCTGTTCTCCATTTTAGCCAATGCAATTCACATTAGCCAGGCGTGCTGTCAAGCAGCCCTCTAATCTGCAGCAGCAGAAGTTTTGTAACATATTTTCCTTTTGTTAATACAAATGCTTATTTACACAAAAAAAAATATGTTCCCAAAATAAAAGAAACGAGCCCAACTGCGTCACTAATTAATAAAACATTAAGCGGAGATAACAATGAAATTCTACTGCCCAAGAAGTCTTTAATCCACAGTAAATTAAATTATTGAATACATGCATCGTAAAAAAACCATTGGGCTAAAATGCCAGAGAGTTTTTTTTGAAATTATGCTTTGGCATCGCCTCTCCCTCTCTCCTCTCTGATTTTGAGAGCTCAGATGCCTCTTTTATTTATAATAATAATCGATACATAGATAAAGAATAGATCCTCTCGTTATCTCTTAGAAAAAGCAGGCTTTTTCCCTTTTACACAATGATTTAAAGATGAAACCTTTATTCGATATTTTTTTTTATCTTAATTTTAACTAAAAAACATAAAAACAAAAGGCAAAGGATCCCACTCCTTGCCTGTAGATAATCTTTTTGATTTTTGGAATAAATCAAAAGATTTTTCCCCTTCTAAGTCACATGCCCCTGCATCAGAATCTGAAGGTAGAAAAATTCATGGTCTCCTAATCATGTGGTTTGTGGTCTTGATCTTCCTAGATCCCATACTTTGTTCTGTAACCATCCAAATGATTTATTCCTTTGCTGCCGCTGCATTTCTGTTGTCCTTTCCTCCATCTTCTTCTTCCTGTCAATCAGGTTCAAGTTCTGATCGATCTTGCTTGCTGCTATCTCTATTTTCCCCCATTTGGATTGTTGCATCATCAGCTGCCATATTTCTTCAATTTCTATGTCCTGTTTACTACCGTTGTTCCCAGTTTTTGTTAATTCAACTGTTACCATAGATGCTGCTTTCACAGTCGCCATAGATGTTGCTACCTTCCAAGCTTCCTGTCCCTTTGCAACATACTTTGGCTCATCACTTGTAAACACAATCAAATTGTTAGCACTAAAATCACAAGACCCACTGGTCTTATTTGTCGATTCAGTCACCAAATTCTTTTTCTGCAGCTCCAAGTCTTTTTTAGGACTCAAAAAATTTTCACTCGCTTTCTCCTCAGCTTTCCCTATCAATATTTCAGCATGTTTATTTGTATTCACCATGAGATTGTCAGCTAGTCTCGCCTTCTTACCATATTCTGCTTCATGACTATCCTTCATGAAAACTTCCTTGCCTTGTTTCCTCAGCAAATTAACATGTGCATTCATCCTCTGTTTTTCCAGTTCCCTTCTCTGAAGATCTAGTTTCCTGTATAATTCAATAACTTCATTGAGGGTAGATTTTGGAAACTTCACATAACCATTTATACCTTCAACGACTCTTGAGCAATCTTCAGCTAGTCCTTCTTTCTCTGCATCAACATTCTGATTAGATTCCTTCTTTATGACAATATCAGCTAATTGTTTTTCACCTGCAAACATACACAAATTTTCAGATTTAACACCATGTGTCCCTTTGTGCTTACTTGAAGTTTCATTCTTCAAGTCTTCATCTTCACTATCTCCCAGAAATTCTCCTTGTTCCATTTCAACTTCCTCTTGACTCATCTTCTTGCCATTTACCTTGGCATCCTCTTTCTTATGTCCTCTACTATGGCTTTTTCCTGAACCTCTGCTATGAATATTAGTAGTCATCCTTTACAACAAGCCCCTGCAACAACTAGTCCTCCTAGCTGCAATCTTACCTCACTAAGCTCTCCTTACTTAGTCTTTTGGTAAGCACGGGTCCTCCGTCTGGAACCTCTTCCTGAGCAACACCTTTGCTCCTTCTAGGCTTCTGCAATCTCCCACTCTCTCCTGAGAACACTTCAATTGTCCTCTCTATCCAATTCCTTATTGGATTCTTCAGGTTCACTGCCACTCCTCTACAACCATAAACTTCAATTGATAAATTTAAAAAAAAATCATCTCACCTTTAAGATCTTTCAGGATCTTGTCTTCTCTGCAATCCTCTCCACTACAATTATGTATGCTGCGTATCAGATAAACAAAATTATGATCTTCATTTCAATAAAAAATACACTTCAATTCTTCAACAAAACAAAGCAATCACTCTTCAATGAAAACAAAGCCAGGCTCTGATACCACTTGATGCAGGGCGACCTGCATAACCCAGGATTCTTCCTCTCTCACTCATGCACATAAAAGCATGTGCCTGTGCTCAATTACGCCCACTGAGATTAATACATAGTTTATATATTTATCCCCAGCAACCATTCTCCATTCACCATCCGCTTTTCAGTTTGGAAGTTAGGATCACAACTGTTAACCCTCTCCACGCGTACAGACAACATACACATAGAAAATTCAACCAAATTATAAAGAAATTCTTATGCATATACTACTGCCCGGAAATTAACCACAGTCTTCCAAACGCCAGATCTAAACCCGCATAAACACAATCTCTATCTAAACTAGATCTAAACCCACATATATATTTAATTGCTGGAAATTAAACAAAATCCTCCAAATGCCCGGATCTCAAACACAGTTAATAATTAAAGCCAGGTGTGAGTATCAAATACAATACCCCTTGAAGTAATGGCGCCGTCGCCACAAGAAGATAACATTCTCCCTTTGTTTATGTTCTGTTTAAGTTTCAATGAGACGAATTTTGTATTCTATAAAAAACCTATTTTCAACTGGATTTAGAATGAAACCACTTTATCTTCAGCCTATAAATTTGTGACATCTTCATAATCACTAGTGACATCAGGAAAATCTGTCATGGGCAAATTGAATACTGCTGGAAAGATTAGACGGTAACAATATTTAACTGTAATAAATGAAATTACTGTGCAGTCACAATATGTTCCCAAAATAAAAGAAACGAGCCCAACTGCCTCACGAATCAATAAAACATTAAGCGGAGATAGCAATGAAATTATAATGCCCAAGAAGTCTTTAATCCACAGTAAATTAAATTATTGAATACATGCATAGTAAAAAAACCATTGGGCTAAAATGCGAGAGAGTTTTTTTTGAAATTATGCTTTGGCATCGCCTCTCCCTCTCTCCTCTCTGATTTTGAGAGCTCAGTTGCCTCTTTTATTTATAATAATAATGGAAACATAGATAAGGAATAGGTCCTCTCCTTATATCTTAGAAAAAGTAGGCTTTTTCCCTTTTACACAATGATTTAAAGCTGAAATCTTTATTCAAATTTTTTTTATATCTTAATTTTAACTAAAAAACATAAAAACAGAAGTCAAAGGATCCCACTCCTTGCCTGTAGATAATCTTTTTGATTTTTGGAACAAATCAAAAGATTTTTCCCCTTCTGAGTCACATGCCCCTGCATCAGCATTTAATGCCCTATCGCAGGCTTAGTAACCATTGCCTTCTCAAAAGTGCAAAATCATTATATAAATTAATCAACTAATTTAAATGGACCCCATTCCAAAAAAACCTTTATTTAATGGTTTCCAATTGCAACTTAAATCGATGGCTACGTTCATAATGTCATTATAAAAATTGAGTCTATAATCAATGCCAGCTTATTTCATTTCCAGCTAACTTCATGAAGATATTTCAGCGGCAACCATATGACACGATGTTGCCTGCTCTCCATCACACGTCCCAATTTTTCTTGCAATAGCTGCCAAAGTGAACTGACGGGGCGATTGTGCGATTGCGCCACAGGAGACGGAGCCAAAGGGGCTTCCACAGGAAGACTAAAACAACAGATGAATTTTGCAGGAGCCATAGGGGTCTCGGCTTTAGCTGAGAAGCGGAGTAGTAATTTTGCATGAGCCTAGCAAGGAGAAAGCCCGAGCTCTAATAACAGTTGTTGAGACTAGAGAAGCACAACAGATATAAAATCATCGCAGACAACAGACAATGGAGAAACATAAATCACAATTATATTACACACATAGCCCTTGGCTTTTAGCTTGCATTTTAAAGCTCGGAAAATACAAATATGGAATTCATATGTATCGTGTGGTAGGTTGGGTTACTTCAGCATGGACTGCTGTTGGTGACAGAGACTGGGTTGGAGCAGTATACGTCCGTTTGGCTTCACATTTAAAACTCCATGTATATTTATAGCACTATTTGCTTCCAGGTCTACATTGACAAAACTGTAGATTCGCTGCATTTTAGAGAGGGGTACTGAACATACAATTATATATATGTAAAATAGAAGGAAAGGTTAGTGGAAAAGTTTAACACATTTCTCTGTGTTTTGCTGACCCACAGACATTCAAAATAGTGAAGAGAATTAAATTATTCAAATTTATAGGAAAACCTAAAATTCCACTGGCAAAGTTCTTAGTGAAGCATCAAAATTTATGAAATATTACTTAATATGAGAAGTATTACCTAATATGATGAAACATATCATTTCCATTGATCAATTGAGATAGAACAAATTCAGAAAATAAACAAATACCATATGTCTTTGTTCAAAGATATATTCGAGTGAGTGCATTAGCCATCACAAATATTCGATAATACTTATAGATATTACCATCTATATTGCGATACAAATTTTGTAATGATGAGAAGAAAAATGATAATAATCTCACAGTGCTGGCAATGAAACTTTGACACAACCAATGGGAACGTCAACACTGTGCAGGTCCTATTTAGATTAAGGATAAGAAACATGCAAGAGAAAATTGTCATGATCGCAGAATGCCAGACATTAAGAACATGGAGAAGTATTATTGAAGACCACTCAAATCATAAACAACAATGATATGGTGGTCTTCAATGACGAGAATAACAAGCTTGAAATTTACAGAGTATAGCGTGTTAGCGCTTGAAATTTCACCTCAGGCTGAGAAAGGTAAACCTCAAGGGTACATCAAACCATTTAGCCTCGTAGCTAGCCCTACGGGGCAGGAGAAGGTTCTCTCCGGTTTCTCTCGAAAAATCTTCAATAGATGAGATGACCAATAGGGTAACATTGATATTAGGCTAGTAAAATGATCAAAGAGTTTTATTTTGGGGTTTTTGGGTTTTTGGTGGCAAATTGAGGAGAGGGCAATTTTGGGTGCGGGGATGGGACACAGTTTCTGCAGGGGGTTCCTTGGGGCGAGGTAGGAGACAGCGTTGATGCC
>APFE030772005.1:41876-52599 GCA_000404065.3 Pinus taeda
AGCATTGAGAAATTCATAGCGAGGTTTGTGGCTAGAGGGTTCTCCCAGGTAGAGGGAGTTGATTATGAGGAGACCTTTGCTCCCGTGGCTCGATATACTTCGATCCGCTCCATTATATCGATAGCAGAAGAGATGGGTTGGAAGATCCACCAGATGGACGTGAAGACTGCATTCCTCAATGGCTTCATACAGGAGGAGGTGTACATTGAGCAGCCATAGGGCTTTGAGGTGCATGGGAAGGAGTCCCATGTGTGCAGACTGAAGAAGGCCCTTTATGGCCTGAAGCAAGCTTCCAGAGCTTGGTACTCCAGGATAGATACTTATTTGCAGGGGATGGGTTTCACAAAGAGTGAGGCAGATCCGAACCTTTACTTTATTGTGATAGGTGAGGAGCTTCTCATTCTGGTGCTGTATGTGGATGAGTTGGTCATTACAGGTGCAAAGAGACTCATAGAGCACTGCAAGAGAGATCTTGCGACGGAGTTTGAGATGAAGGACATTGGCTTGATGCATTACTTTTTGGGTTTGGAGGTTTGGCAGGAGGAGGGGCATTTCTTCCTGGGGCAGGGGAAGTATATTGTGGACATCCTTAGCAGATTCCACATGGAGGATTGTAGACCCATGTCGACACCGATGATTACCAACTGGAAAAAGCTTCATGCTTCGGATTCCGGGTTGGTGGATCCCACATTGTACAGGCAGCTGATTGGTTCCTTGATGTATTTGGTCAACGCTAGACCAGATATCTGTTTTGCAGTCAACACGATGAGTCAGTTTATGTGTGAGCCTAGGAAGGTTCACTGGGTGGCTGCAAAACACATTTTGCGGTACTTGCAGGGGACAATGGATTATGGTCTGGACTACAGGCAGGGAGATGGAGTGAGATGGGTAGGATACACTGATTCTGATTGGGCAGGTTGTGCTTCTGATAGGAAGAGCACTTCAGGGTGCTGTTTTGGGTTGGGTTCAGCAGTAGTGTCATGGTTCAGCCGGAAGCAGCAGTCAGTAGCACTGAGTTCAGCAGAAGCAGAGTATATGGCAGCTAGTCTAGCTAGTTGTGAGGCCATCTGGCTTCACAAGATGTTTGGCTTGTTTGGTCAGCCGTTGAGACCTTCAATGATCTACTGTGATAATCAGAGTTGCATTAAACTCACGAAGAATCCAGTATTTCATGACAGGTCAAAGCTTATCGGGATCAGATATCATTTCATCAGAGACTATGTTCAGAAGGGAGCTGTGAAGCTTGAGTATATTTCCACTGATGAGCAGGTAGCAGACATTCTTACCAAAGCCTTACCACGGGGCAAGCATGTTTACTTCAGAGACAAGATGGGTGTGGTGAGGAACACCTTCCTTGGTAAGAGGGAGTGTTGAAATTTGGTACGGGAGGACAGGTGGTTCCCTTAGGCTTTGATCTTTGGCCTAGGGAAAAGTGTCCAAAAGATTTTAATTTTTCTCCTAAAGTGACTTTATAATTTTTATAAAGTTAAAATCTAATTTAAAAGTGACTTTAAGTGATAAAGTTACTAAGTCTAATTAGAAAGTGACTTTTATAAAGTCAATGAAAAATTAGAAAGGAAAAAGTGACTTTGGAAATAAATGTCTAAGTGGGTCTTTATTAAAGTGGGGTGAATTAAAAAAGAGAAAGTGAGATTTAAATGTGCATTTAATCTGAGCCATTGATCTAAATTTATTTCAGCCATTGGATTTAGAAATCACCCAAAAGTCACTTGGATCACCCAAAAGTCACTTGGAGTTATATTAAAGGAGGAAAATGAGGAAAAGATCATTCATTCTTTCATGAGCAGATTGGGAGAAGGAGAGCAAGAGAGCAAGGGAGATTTCTGGACAAGAAGGAGAAAGAGGCAGTAGTTTGGCACACATACCAGACAGCTCTTCAGCAAAATCAGAAGAGTAGAAAGACAAGCAGAACAACAGCTAGAAAAAGCAGAAAAAAGTTGATTTTTGCTGAAAACTGAGAAGTTTCCAGGTGGTCTGTTGGGCTGAAAATGGATAAGTTTGCTTGCTGAAAAAATAATTATTTTGCTGTAATTTTTGCTGAAATTTTCTTGCTGTAAAAAGACATTTTTCAGAAATAAAGAAGAGCTCTCAAACTGGTTTTCCCCAAGAGTTGTTGGGGGTTTTTCCAGGGTCACATTGACCAAAAATATCAGTGTTTTTAATGTGTTTTAATGGCTGTTTATTACTGCTGATTTTTATTTCTACAATTTCCAGCATTCTGTAAAATTTCCAGAATTTGTGTTTTCAGCAAATTTATTTTTTTTCAGCTTGTTGAATGTATGGTTATAGGAAAGGGCATTTAACTACATGGGAGAAATAAGGAGAAACTGAAAACCGGGGTGGGAAAACTGAAATTTTAACACTATTGACGTGTCGCGCTCATTGCAAAATTCCTCTATGTGAGACCCTTTGACAGGTCGCGTACCTCCCAACAAGTCGCGCACCTATCTTGACCAGTCACGCACCTGTCCTGAGCCCGATTTCGCCTCAATTCACTTGGAAGTTCGCCCAATCTCTCTTGCAAGGGTTATGAATACACAATGAGAGTGCAAGGAGGGAGTTTGGGCCTTTATAAGTTTCATTTGAAAAAATTTCATACCCAAAACCCACTTTCGAATGTTTTCTCATGACACTTTTAAACTTTACATGTTGTTGTCTTTTTGGTTTCCTTTTGTCCTGAAATTGACTGATTTAATGCTTTTGCTTGATTCTTTTTGCAGGTAGATCATCTGAGGGACCTTGGCAAGGGGATCAGGGTTGCATTTTGTTCACTGAAGACTTTCGAAATTTCATCACTTTTTACAAATAAATGAAAAATGACCTTGGCTTTAAAAACAGGGTTTTTAAATCCAAGGTAAAGATTAACTGTACCAGATAAAAATTTAGAAGAAACACCTTTACAATCATCCCTCTAGCTTACTGAATACTCATTGACTTTCAAACACATGACCTTGTAACATTTTGACCAAAACCCTAGACCTAGGAAATTGACCTCAAGAGAAGACAAGACAAGCTTGAAAGAGCTTTAATGACTTAAATGACTTAAACCAGCAATGCCAAGAGGGGTATAAACACATTAGCTCCTCCATCTGGGTTATGGCATGCTTAACGGGATGCAAAAAATTAACACTGATGAGACACCTACCTATGAAAAATGCAAAGAGTTTTGATCGCTGATGGAGGGCTCAAGACCGACTCTAACATAGCGATTGATTTATCTGAATTAGTAGGGATGGGTCAAGTCTTGCGTTCACATAGAACCCTAGCTACCGAATATAGATCAATGAAGAAAAAAAACATACCCTAGCTACGCTATATAGATCAATGACGAAAAAAAACATACGAAATGTACTATTTGTACATGCCATTAGTTCTCAACTTCCAATATCATGGTGGTCGGCTTGCCATAAAGATAAAGATGTGAGGGTGGTGTGCTCAGGATGGAGAGTTAATTCGTAAAATATAATATTTTATTTTACATACTAGTTATTTTATCTATTTTTATATAAGTGTATGAGAGACTTAATTGGATGAGAAAGAGACTTAGTTGGTTATTTATCTAACTTTTCTACCTATGTGTTTATGAGAGTGGGATGTAATATTGTGGAAAAAGTTAATATAGTCTAATGCGAAAATGTGAGTGGGGAAAGTTTATATGAAAATTATAATTTTAATAGATGAGTTGGTTTGAAAGAGTTAATATGGAACACATAATATTATATTATGGTATGCATATTATTTTTATTCTCCTCATATATATTTTTATATTAACATATATAAAGGTGGAGCCAGGGAATCAATATGTTTTGCACCCCATATAAACTCCTAAAAGGTGAGGGAGTTAATGTGAAATGCAAAACACCATATAATATTATGTTTTACATGTTAATTCCCTCACCCTTACTCTCATATTTGCATGTTAATATGGTATTCCAGCCTCATTTAAGGGTGGGTGGAGTTAATATATTAGGAAAATATCATATAATATTGTTTGAATATTTCTTTGGTTAACATTGTTGTTGGATTACATGATCCTAGAATAATCCACAATTTGTGTCATTTGGAGGTTTAGGTTTTGAATCTAAAATAAGTTTCATCATTACAAACATTAAATAGAGATTCATCATAATTATATAATACTATGCTTTGAAAAGTTTCCCAACTCTAGTTGAGTTAATATGGTATGCAAAACATCATATAATACTATGTTTAGCTAAGTTTCCATTGCAAGGTGACATGGGAAAATTTCCAAAACATATTATTATATAATGTTTTGAGTACCATATTAACTCCCCCTGATCCCATATTCATTGGTGGGTGAGTAGAGTTAACATGAAAAAAATAATATTGTTTTATATTTTGCACACCATATAAACTCTAGTACCCCATCACCCCAATCCTTAAATGGAGATGGGGTGGGGGTGAGTTAATATGAAAATATATATTGTGGGGGTGCCAATGAGTTAATATGAAAATATGAGGGTGGGGGTGAGGTAGTTTAGATGCAAAACATAATATAATATTATGTTTTGCATACCTTATTAATTTTTCTTTCCCCCATAATATTATATTATGTTTTGCATATTAACGCCCCTTACCAAATAGGTATAAGAGATATGAGGGTGGGGTGAGAAGATTTAATGTACAAAACATAATAATATGTTAGGGTCATGGAGTTAATATGTTATATGCAAAACATAATATAATATTATGCTTTGCATATTAACTACTCCCATTTTCTCCTCATATTCCAAGCTAAAGTACCCTTTGACAAGGATTGGGAGGTGAAACACATAGATAAAAATGAGCTTGGAAAATAAAGGCAGAGTAACTTTCCTATTCACATTAATTAGTAATAGTTAAATAAATTACATAGGAGACAAACAATAATAAATGACTGAAGTAAACTAAATTAGAACTCAACTAACTTAACAAAACTCAAACTAGCTATGACACCCAAAAGAGAGGAAGTCATGGTTGGAATTATTTTCTCCAACACTCCACTTTAATTACAATCTCAAAAATTTAAACTAAGAGGTCTGCTCATCTATCAACTAGGCTTACAATGAATTAAAAAAACTTTGACATAAGGTTTTAGGCTAGATTTATTTTTTCTTCTAGAACTTGTATCCTCTGAATTGCTCCAACTTTTTATTTTTGCTCTAGGCTTCAAATTTCAGTTTCTTCATTTGCTCGTGTGACACTTACATTGTTTTAATACAAAAAATTATTAACTGTCCATGCATGTCCTCTACTTCTTCAAAAAACTACTTGTATGTAGACTGCTACCACATGTCATCTTTTATAACGTGCTCTTCATCAACAACCTTTTGGTCATCAATTTTCTGCAGCATAAGTCCATAATAATTTTTTATCTCTTTAAAACTCTTATACATAAAAAAAATATCACTAGATTTTTCATTTTCTACATCCTCCATGCTATCTTCAAAGTCTATAATGTTTAAAAACATCTAAAGAACAATATTGATATTTTTTCTTTCTGCTCTATAATGAGAGCTTTATGCCTATGATGTTGCATTAACTTCCACTTCTTTACCTGATGCAAACATGTTGTCTTCTACTTGGCTTCCAGAAACAAGTGGGATTCTCTCAAAAAATAAAACATATCAAAGAGATGTTATTGTTGCATCATGTGCAACCACTCATAATTAGATAATTGTTCTTCATCAAACTTAGCTTCAACAATTTTAATTGTTGGATCCACCGATTCATTTACTACTCTAGTGGCATCTTCATTTTCTTCAGCAAGATCTATTGCTGGATTTGCTAAATCATCATCCACTTGTGGATGAGCACAATATGATTCACAAACATCTATATTCTCTTTCTTTGTTCCTTCTTCAAATTATTCACAATGATCGTCCACTTGTGGCTGATAACAATGGGATTCATGAGAATCCGTGTGCTTTCTTTGTTGCTTTTGCAAATTCTTCATAATCATGTTCCGCTTGTAGCTAAACATAGTGGGATTCATGAGCATTTATGTGTTTCTTTACAAGTTCTTCATAATAATAGTCCACTTGTGGCTTAGCATAGTTGGATTTAGGAGAATTTATGTGCTCTTTCTCTAATGTTGGTAACACACCAACATCATTGTCATCCATTTTAAATTGGGATTCACCAAACTCTTCATCTTTCTGTAGTTTTTCTATTATAGATCCACCTTCCTTTTCAACTTGATTACTCCCCCTTTCACAAAAAAATCTTATAAATAATATCCCAAACCTTCCATTTTATGTTTGCATCTATAATGAGGGGAAGCATGTTGTCATCAACACATTCATTTATGCATTTTGATGCCAAGGCATTCTTTTTCCTTTTGGCTTTCAACTCTTTCAAATGGGTCTCAAACAACTCTTGTTGTTTCTTTGACTTTCTCAACCTCCTGAATTTTCCCATAGTGGCTCAACAATCAAATTGAATTGAAAAAATAATGGTTGTGTGTAATGAAAACCCCTGGGTCATAGTTACGCTTTGGGTGGAGTCTCTGCTACTCAACTTATAAAAAACATATGGGTCTACAGATTCTCTCAACTAATTCATATTACAAACAAAATAAACTTGCTTGTTAACTCTAGGTCTCATAGCTATAATTGTCACTCACTGTGGCGGCTAGCACAACTCCCTTTATGCATCAATAGTGGCTCAAGAATCCCAAATGGATTCACCTTCAAATCTTTATCAAAATCAAAAGTGAGATGAAACACTTTACTTTTATCAAAATCAAAAGTGGGATGAAACACTTTACTTTTAACTTGTGATAAGTTGTATCTTCCAATATTTTTAATGAGAATTTAAAATACAATTTACCACTCAAATTTAATTTTCCTTTTAGAAAGGAATTCCAGGAAAAAAACCACCCTTTAAAAAAACTTTTTCCCGACATAAAAAATTCAACTAAGCCTCTCATATAATAGATATGATAAGGTAAAAGGTCTTTAAAATTTCAACAATGCTCTCAATGAATATTATAAACGTCCCCATTTTTTAATAGACCTTTTTTAAAACATTGAATATTCTTAAAAAAACATTCAACCACTTCTCAGGGAGTACAAAAGTAATGGTCCTCGATTTAATTTAAAATAGATTCATGCCTCTTATTGAAAAATATGTGACCTTTACGAAGAATTGTTGATTTTTTGCTGTCACACTTAGTATTGCAAAGACTTACAACAAATCAATATTTTTCCTGTGCTCAAAGTGTCCTACGATAATATCAAACTTTCTCTTCTTTTGGGTTACGATGAAATCACACTTTCTTTGGCTTTTTGGTTGCGATGGTCACACTCTTTTGTGCTTCTAGGTTGTGATGGTTAGACTTTCATGTAAGTCAATTCTTCTCCTCCTCTCCTGGGTTGACACTTCATTATGCTCTTCGAGCTCTAGTCCTTTGCTCTTTTTCTGTGAACACACATAATTTTAAAGGCTTTTCTCAAGGATTTTTATGTAACCTGTTGCTCTCAAATTTCCAATATTACTCTTAAGGAGTCTTATATAACCTTGTGCTCTCATGACATGACAATGATTAAGAGGTGGAAGACATAAACAAGAATGAGCTCAAAAATAGAAATGGAGCCTACTTTTTATTCACATTAATCAGTAATAGTTAAATAGATTACTAAGGATAAAAACAATAATAAATGAATGAAGCAAATTGAACTAGAACTCAACTATGTGAACAGAACTCAAACTGATTATGACAACTAGCAAACAAGAAGGAGTAGTTGGAATTATTTTCTCTATCAAAATTATATAAATTTAATAAGCAAAATATAAATTTAGGATGGGTGTAGGGAGAGTTGATATTATGTTTTGTTACATATTAACACCCCTACCTTTGAAAGTAAAGGTAATTTCTCATGTTAGAAAGTGAAAGTAGTGTAAACTTTTGGGAGGCTTGGAAACCATTGTGAATGCATGATAGAAAGGAGACTTGGAAACCATTCAACCTTATCCCTAAGATGTTGTGAATATATGATATCAAAGTTGGATACTATGAATTATTTCAAAAGTGTTCCTAGTTCTTTTTACAAACCTCAAAAAAAGGTTTCCCGCATAAATGTAACAATCTTGGACTAGGTTGTAAATAAATGTGCACCACAAAGTGTATGGAAAATAATATTAGGGTGGACCACAAAGCATGTTAATGATGTTAATTAAAGGAGATAAAACAAATTTACAGAAGAAATGGATAATATATGTCTTTGATCAATGCTATATTCTAGTGGCTATGATTGCATTATTCCTCATTATTATTCCAAGAGTTATAACATATTATAATATGTATCCTGATCTATAATTTCAAATTAAATGCACTTTGAAATGATGAAAAGAATAATGATTATAATCTCACAATGATGGCCATGAAACTTTGAGACACAAATAATGGAGACATCAACATGGTGCACAACCTATTTAGATTTAGGATATTTGTTTATGAGCTTTACAAGAGAAATTTGTCATTATCTCAACATGTTTATAGCACAAATACTAGGAGTTGTTAAGGTATAGTAATATCTCCTCTTAATTAATGAGTGTCATTGGTTTCATGTTGTTTAAAGTCAAAAAAGTAAGATAACTATTTTTTTTTTAGAATTAGTTAACTCTAAATATCTCTAGAGTTTCATAGTACTAGATAATTATAGAAATTTCTCTATACATTATAAAAACTAATTCTATTTAAGAATGAGAAAAGGAAGGTATGATAGTGTTTGGAATTTCCTTGATTTATGTTCCTGCCTCTTAATTTTAACATGATATCATGTCAAGATCCATCAAGTTAATTTACTTTTTTTGCTTGGTATTGGGGTTTGAAGGTTCTTCATAGGGAGAGCCTTAGATCCATCGAGTTATTGTCAAGAGAAGGAATAAACATTGTAATTTGTAAATAAATCTTTGTAAGGTGACATTTTTGTGGATCCAACCATTGCATCAAAGGGCTACTTCTAGCAAGATACACAAGCTTGGAGCCACTATTAAGGAAGCAATCAAGACTCTAACTACAATAACATAAATATATTTTTTAAATCAATATAATTAATTAATTATTTTTCTTAGAATTTAAAATATATATATATATATATATATATATATATTAAGTTAACCTTTATTAAATTATTAACCAAAATATATATATTTTTATAATAAATATTCTACATTATTTAATAAATAACAAAATGAAGAATATTAAATCCAATTGAAAAGGAAAATAAGGGCCACAAACTTAGAGAAATGGTTAAAAAATAGCACATCCAAATTTATGAAAAAAATGCGAGAGTTTATGTAACTTGCAAATTTGGAGATGGTAATACCTTAGAAAAGTTGTTGTTGTTGTTGTCTTTCTTTTTTTAACTTTTAACTAATGGATGGAAAACTAAAAAACATGTGATATAATGTGTGAATATAAATACTTACTCTAATTATGAAATAAGAAATTAATTTTGGTATTTTAGTTCTTTTAGAAATAAGTTAAAGCTTGACATGTGAGATTAACTCCTAAGTGTGAGGAAAGAAATTGAAGTGAGTTACGCCCAAAAGTGTAGAAACAAAAAAAAATGAGAAAATCCTCCTTTTAGGTTATACTTTTCTACTTAGTAAAGATATAAATTATGATAGAGAGACATAGCACTAGTGATTTGACAAGACTAGCAATAGATGTGAGGTGGTGGGTTTTGTGAAAATAATTGTGGGGGATAAATACAATATCTTTTAAAAAGAAACTAGTGGGCGAGATAATGGTTAGGAACCTAGAAGATTAGCATGAAATTACTAAGGGGTTTCAGAGATGCATCTTAAACAAAGCCTTACATGCTTAATTTTCTTAACATCTAGGAGTGGAGTTGAGGGATAGGTGACAAGGGAGTTGGTTCACTGAGAGACTTATCATCCGATATCTGTAAAGTTTAAGAACATCTCTAGAACCATATTAATATTTTTCTTTTTTCTCTATAATGAGGGATTTTTCCTCTTTCTCTTCCTTAGATGCCTATGATGTTGCATTAATTTTCACTTCTTTATGAACCTCTACTATTGCAAACATGTTGTCTTCTACTTGGCTTAATAACAAAATATCAAAGAGATGTTTTTGTTGCATTATAAACTTCACAAGAGAAACTTGTCATTATCTCAACATGTTTATAGCACAAATACTAGGAGTGGTTAAGGTATAGTAACCTATTGTGTTAATTAATTTGTGTCATTGGTTTCATGTTGTTTAAAGTCAAACAAGTAAGATACCTAAATTTTTTGGAATTAGTTAACTCTAAATATCTCTAGAGTTTCATAGTACTAGATAATTATAGAAAATTTTCCATACATTATAAAAACTAATGCTATTTAAGAATGAGAAAAGGAAGCTATTATTGTGTTTGGCATTGTCTTCATTCATGTTTGTGCCTCTTAATTTTAACATGATAAAATGTCAAGATCCATCAAGTTCATTTAATTTCTTTTCTTGGTATTGGGGTTTGAAGGTTCTACATAGGGAGAGCTTAGCTCCATCATGTTATTGTCAAGAGAAGGAATAAACACTGTAATTTGTTAATAAATCTTTGTAGGGTGATGCTTTTGTGGATCCAACCATTGTATCAAAGGGCTAATACAAGCAAGATATACAAGCTTGGAGCCATGTGAGTGCCACTATTAAGGAAGCATTCAAGACTCTAACTATAATAACTTAACT
>APFE030772005.1:53210-108358 GCA_000404065.3 Pinus taeda
AAATAAATATATTTTTATAATGAAAAATGTTCTACATTATTTAATAAATAACAAAATGAAGAATTTTAAATCCAAATGAAAAGGAAAATAAGGGCCACAAACTTAGACAAATGGTTAAAATATAGCACATCCAAATTTATAAAAAAATGACGAGTTTATGTAAATTGAAAACTTGGAGATGGTAATACCTTAGAAAAGTTATTATTTGTTTTTTTTAACTTTTAACTACTCAATGAAAAACTAAAAGACATGTGATATAATGTGTGAATGTAAATAATTATTCTAATCATGAAATAAGAAATTAATTTCGGTATTTCAGTTCTTTTAGAAATAAGTTAAATGTTGACATGTGAGATTAACTCGTAAGTGTGAGGAAAGCAATTGAAGTGAGTTACTCCCAAAAGTGTAGAAACAAAAAAAAAAAGAGAAAATCCTCCTTTTAGGTTATACTTTTCTACTAAGTAAATATATAAATTATGATAGAGAGACACACCACTAGTGATTTGACACAACTAGAAATAGATGTGAGCTCGTGGGTTTTTTTGAAATAATTGTGGGGGATAAATACAATATCTTTTATAAAGAAACCAAAGGGAGAGATAATGTTTAGGAACCTAGAATATTAGTAGGACATTGCTAAGGGGTTTTAGAGATGCATCTTAAACAAAGCTTTACATGCTTAGTTGCCCTAACATCTAGGAGTGGATCTGACTCATAAGTGACAAGGGATTTGGTTCAAAGTTGGGAAGAACACAGAAGCCTTTAGCCTATGTCTAAGGAGACTGAGAGACTCATCATCTGGTATCTATAAAGTTTAAGAACATCTGTAGAACCATATTGATTTTTTTCTTTTTGTTCTATAATGAGAGCTTTATCCTCTTTCTCTTCCTTCGATGCCTATGATGTTGCATTAATTTTCACTTCTTTACCAACCTCTGCTACTGCAAACATGTTGTCTTCTACTTGGATTCTAGAAACAAGTGGGATTCTCTCACAAAATAACAACATATCAAAGAGATGTTTTTGTTGCATCATGAACTTCACAAGAGAAAATTTCATTATCTCAACATGTTTATAGCACAAATACTAGGAGTTGTTAAGGTATAGTAATCTCTCCTCTTAATTAATGTGTGTCATTGGTTTCATGTTGTTTAATGTCAAACAAGTAAGATAAGTGAATTCCTTAGAATTAGTTAACTCTAAATATCTCTAGAGTTTCATAGTACTAGATAATTATAGAAATTTCTCCATGGATTATAAAAGATAATGTTATTTAAGAATGAGAAAAGGAAGCTATGATTGTGTTTGGCATTGTTTTCATTCATGTTTGTGCCTCTTAATTTTAACCTGATATAATGTGATGGGTCTAGCCCCCTCTTTACTCTCAACAAAATTTATAAAATTGATTTAAATTAATGTAATGATTTTGGTGGTGATTAATTGTGTGATTAGTTTAATCAATGGGCAATTACAATGATTTACACACATATTTTTGGTCCTGGTCTTTATTGCTTGTACTGATGCTGTTGGATGATGGACATTTGTCCTTTCCTCGGTAAACACACTCCCGCCTTGGTTAATGTTCACAAACCCCATTCACTCGATCATTTGCGCTTTGTTCTATGGTGGCTCAAGGGTTTTACTATTTGTTCTCTCGTGTGGTTTCTCTGTGTAAATGTGGTGCTACTGTTGCTTTTATTTGGCCTTGGCCTGGATACATGCTCTGCTCCATCAGTTGGTAAGTATGCTCACTGTTCTATGCTTGTTTTGTTCCTCTGTCTCCCCGCTTAATTGTGAAAATGTGCTTGTCTTGAAGGCTTTCAGTTCCTATGTATACATTTCTCAGCTGGTTGTTCCGCCTATCTATTGGTGATTGCTCTTTTCCTTGGTTTCTTTCATTTAGTTGCTCTCGAAACTCATCGGTTATGTTGCTTTGTTGCATTTGCAGGTTGTGGTCTCGGGGGTTTATAGCTTCAGCTCTTTCCACAACAACGAAAAGGTAAGTCGTTGTTTTATGATACCATTAGCTCCTACTTTTTACTCTGTTAACTAACTCAATTGCTCCTTTCTGAGCAGAGAAACCCTTTGGTGACCGTGACCTCGAAACTTTGTTTCTTCGCTGGTATGTTCCAAACTCTAAACTCTCTGGTATTTTGTTCCTTGAGTTCTTTCTTATTCTCTGCGTAGTTCTTACACTCTGTTCTAGTGAATAGTTGCAGGTGGGTTTGCTCTGGAGACCCTGGTTCCCTCTATGCCGCGTGGTCGCACGACCTAGTAGGGTCGCTCCTTGATAGCTTTTCTTATTTGGTTGCTTCTATTGTCATTGGCTTAAGTGATGGCCTGGTTAGGTTAAGGTGTAGAGTCCTTTGTCTTTACTTTCTATGTAGTGTTAATGTAGACCTCAAGCTTGCGTTGTCACAGTTTATGGTTTGTGACTGTAGGGTTTACATGTTAGGGTTTTTCAACCCATTTTCTACTGTGCACTTGTTGAACTTGGACAACATTAAATTCCATATGAACTGTAACTTATATTTGACAGAGATTGTATTACTTATTTTTATGAATAAATGAAAAGGGTTCTGTTACTCAGGAAGTACCTGCGTTGATTTTCTCTATCCTTGTTGTCTAGAACTTGTGTGTTATCAAAACTTCCTTTCGCTTGTTTTTCTTTAATTTGTGTGGGACTCCAATGCCTGTCTGGGTTTCTGTAGGTTTTCCAACTTGACACTTTATGAAGTCTTGCTATTTGTCGGCCTATTAAGTTTATACAAATAGAAAAATACGTATGCTTTGTAGAATAAAAATAAAAGGACCTTCTTTCACTGTGCTAGGAAACTCAAAATGAAAGACTGTAAATGGACTGCTATGGGATGTCAAATGTAAACTCTTGTTTCTATATCCATGAGGCAATTACACAAAGCAAATGAAGGTCTACAAGATCAATTAATTAGGTTCCCTCATCCCCATTCATCCCTATATTTACTAATTTCCCCTTCCCACCTTCACATAGTTCATATTCATTCATTTTCCATAAAACCCCTTCGCCTAAGGTCAAAATCCTTTTTTCCTAGGAAAAGTGAAAACCCCATGCTAAATCCCCTTTTACCCAAAAACCTACAAAAATATGTTTAACCTAAGTATTGATGTATATATGAAAAAAGTAAATAACTAATAAAAAAGCATTATACTTAGTGTATTTCCCCTTTCCGCTCATATTTTCATATTAATGCTAACCTATAGTATTGAACCCCTAAAAGTTCCCTTTCCCATATATTATTAACTGCCTTACTAAATATCCTGAAACCATTAGTTTTATTATACAACTATGTATTTCCATAACATATTGCAATATTAGCGGATCACAAACTTTCAATGTGAATGCACTCTCCTTCGATTGTGATATGCGATGCACGATGGACCTAGACTCGATGCAATATATATCATAATTCATTTCCATATCGCATTTGCCCCTCATTGCAAGTCCCAACTGAAACAATAACCCTCTGTCGTTGTAATCTCTGATATGTGATGGGAACACGGACTTGATCACATATGATCCATGATTTATTTCCACAATCGCGTTTGTGTGGAGCACTTGAAAGGTATGCTTTTGACAAACAATTTAGTGGCTTTTTAGTAATATTTGTAACCTTTTCTGCATTGTGAATTCAAAGAGATAAAGGATTTTAATAAAATGTGCAAGAATTAACATGTGAAGCTCAATCATTAATAATTGTTGTTTTTCTATACAGGGAAAGGTGGAAGCAAGGAGTTGCCGTCCAAAAGCGAAAAACAGAGGAAGAATAACTGTTGTCCCTCCAAAAGGGAACCAGGATGCGAACAAGATCGAGCAAATCAGAGATGAATAACCCAGGAAAGGAAGGAGGGATACCAATTCGGCGAAAGCGAGAAAGAAAAGTAAAGGATTAACAGATTGGCGAATCCCTCAAGATCTTCGATCCTGAGGGATCATTGTTTTACTTATCTTTGTTACTTAGATATCTCCGCCGTTACTCTTATATAAAAGAACAACTTCGTTGAGCAAGGGGACTCCGGCTTTTGTAATTTTCAGTTTCAGACAAAACTTTGATCATCACGTCTCACTGAGACCTAGGTTATTGTATATTTGTTGATGCATTAATATAAAAAACTTGGTGTTTATTTCATCTTTGCATCTGGAGTAACCTAAGGCGGTGTACCATTAGCAGCTAAGGGCCCGGCTTCGAAGGACACTTGCTTTTGTATCATTATACTGTGATTTACGCGTGGTTTGCTTATCTTTATTACTTGGTAATATGATATATCTTTCATATGCTATGCTATGCTCTGTTATGATCAATACATTAACGGTTTTTCCGTGTAATGACTCTGCACCGTATAATTGAATCTATTCAGAGTTGAATCGCGTGTTTTTAGTCTTAAACCAGCTATTTCTGTTACAGAGCATCTGTGTGAATGTTACTGTCATTGGATCCATGTGAAATAACAATTATTGGAACTTGAAAGTAATGTTACTCTGTTTAGAAACATAGTTATATTATCTTTCATTCTTAGATTACTATATTCATGTGAGGCGTACATATATGGTTGATTACTGCTATTCCATAATTCATCAATGAGTGTTGTTCCATAAAGTATATTCCATCCAGCTTGCTTGAGGAGAGAAAAGTGTTATAGCAGAGTGTGAGTAAGTCGGTTTTGACTCGCGAGATTTAGTTCTTTTGATTGTTGTTTCATTTACTGTTGTTCCATTTACTGCTGTTCCATTTCCTTTTTGCTGTTCCATTTTACCTTCTCCCATTCTATTTACTTGCCTTTGTTGTTTTGGTGTGACAGAAGGTCTAAGGCTGCAGTGAGCCTCAACAGATGTTGCCTAGCTCCCAGACCTATGGTCCATGCTCTAGTTTCCTTTCTATCAGTTTCTAGAGGGATGGGTTATCGCTTTCGTACCATTGATTGATCAACTGTTTTGTGTGATTCTATCTTTTGGAATAATTTAGTTATAGTTTAGCATCTGTTTACTTTGGTATTTTCTGAACGCTATACTACTAAGCATTACTCAGACGAATAGCCTCGGATTGAGTTACTCTTTGCAATAACAAAACGCTCCCGGATTGATTTATTAATGTAGGATAATTAGAGGTGTGGGAGACCCTAGTTATAGGTCTACTTTTTGGTGCCGTTGTTGGGGAAAGAGTATAGCCATTTTCCCTTTACAGAGTAGTGCGCAAATCCGCTAGGGGGGAGTTGGATTTTAAAAACGGAAGGTAAGAACCTGCGTTTGGAGCATGTAAAAGCCCTGCTCCACCGTCCACTCTCCTAGTAGAATTGTTGGTTGAATAGGATTTAGTAGTTTTTAGAGTGCATGACTAAGCAGAAAAAGCCAGAAAAGAATATCAAACCTCCAACCAAATCCGAAAAAGCCAAAGGGCCGGTGACCCTTGGCCAAACAACCTTCATAGACGAAATCTATAAGAAAACTGAATCTCTGTCGTCGGTAGGCCCCAGAAAGATTAATTCTAAACAACCTACTAGCTCCCTTCAGGCCACAGCATCACCATATGGAGCATTTGCTGAGGTGCATAGTCAGACTGATGAATAGGACTTTCAAGAAATTGAAAATTCTGTTCCAGAACAACTGGAGGAAGGGAATCTAAGCAATCTTTGTGAAGGAGAAGGGGAAACAGGGGAAATAGGAGAGCCAAGGTCTCCTCCTAGGATAATCCAGCCGTTAAATAGCCCAGATAAGGGGAGCGCAGTAAAAATTATTATTGAAGGCACCCCATTCCCTCAGATAGAAATTCCAGATAGGGGAAGTGTTATTAAAACAATCGCTGCCAAGGTCGTTCCTTCTCAACCTAGGAATACCCTCCTAGAAATCCCGGAAGGTTATTGGCATATATTCGATCCTATGGTGCAGAATCAGCCAAATACTCAAACTTCTACATTGCAATATCCTATAGTGGATTCTGCAGCAAATGTGCCCATGAAAGCGATCCCTCTTTAACACTTCCCTACGTTTCATGGACTTACATCAGAGGACCTTGATGCATTCCTATTTGAATTGGATGTGCTATGTAGGGGATATGATTACACCACTGACCCCCAAAAATTAAAGTTGTTCCCCTCCACTTTGAAAGGGGCGGTTGTAAGATGGTTTATGGGTTTAGGTGGTGGAGTCATAAACAACTCGGAACAAATGAAAGAATCTTTACTAAAGAAATATTAGGATTACTGCAGGTCGAGAGAACTAAAAGATGAAATTTTCCAAATGACAGCTAGACCAAATGAAACTTTAGAAGAATACGTAGAATGTTTCCAGTATAATTTACAGAGATCCCCCTATGCATCACTACCTCTGCCTGATAATGTGTTGAAAACTGCATTGATTAGAGGCATGAAAGAACAGTGGATTGAAACATTGAATATCAATGGGAAAAGGAGATATTTACAAGATAATTTTGCTGATATCATTGAATTTATGCAATCACGAGTTCAAGAGCAGCACAAGGATAAACCAGCAGAATATGATCGGTTTGTCAGAGATAACAAAATATCAAAAGAGAAGGAGTAACACGTGTAGAACTTGGAAATTTATTAGAAAATTTTAAAACTGATATTCTGGGGACATTAACTACACAACTTGATATTGTGCAGGCTAAGCAAAAGCAGATGGAGGCGGAACAAATTCTGGCGATTTTCTGCCCCCGATGTGGAAGAAAACATAGCCACAAGGAATGCCCACTAGATACAGTTCAAACATGTGCTATCTGTACAAAAGATCACCTTACTTAGAGCTGCCCCTCACTTCCTGGATTGAAGGCAGTATATAAGGAAGTAGAAGAAGAACCAGAGCGAGCATACTTCGTTAACCAGCGTCGCCAATGGAAACCTAGGCAATATAGTATGTTTTCATACCCAACTTCTTCTTTCCATCCCCCACAGTATAATGCTCATCAATACAGTATGTGGCAAAACCAATCTCCACCCCGATTTCCGAACTGGTCATCACAGCCGTTTCCTTCTCCAAATCCATGGATAAATCAAACAAGCCAATTTGGCTGGCCAAATTTTCCCTATGCCCCACCATATTGGCAGAATAACTCATATCCTCCACAATGGATCCTCCCTACTTCACAAGGTTCACCCTGGCAGACAAACTGGCCAAAATCGACATATCAGCCAACAGGAACTATTCCACTCCCTCAACTGACTCTGCCAGCTTTACAACAAAACCCCCAGACTAATCTGGGACCACAAATCCCAGCCCAACCCAATCCCAATCCCAATAATAGACCGGTCCAATCCCTCCAAATCATAAAAAGATCAGAAATCAGACCTGACCTAAGGGAGTGCAATGATCTTCAGTTAAGATTTGGACGTATAATAGAAACAGAGGGAGACAAAACAGTTCATATTGAAGATCAGTTACCAATAGAAAAATAGTTACAACAAGAGGGTGTAAATAAGGAACAGACCCATCATCAAGCAAGTACATCCTCTCCTCCCTTCTCGGAACGATTAGTCATACCACAACCAGTGCAATATCCAGACTTTGACATTCTAGGAGAGTTACAAAATCTGTACATAAGAATTCCATTCCTCCAAGCCATTCAAGACATACCTATATACGCAAAAACTATAAAAGAATTGTGCATAAAAAAATCAAGGAGGAATACAACCACTAACCCAAGAGTCTAAGTAGTCGGTACTTTATCTGACCCGTTATCAGGAAAAGAGACACCCATTAAATATGAGGATCCCGGAAATCCAATTGTAACTGTTCAAATTTATGGTCAGACCCTCACTAATGCTTTAGTTGATCTAGAAGCTGCAATCAATATTTTGAAAACCTCTACCTGCCAAAAGCTCGGCATTACATCAGTAGAACCTACTTCTACTTTGTTAGAATTGGCAGACCGATCTGTAGTTCGATCGGAAGGTAATCTATACGATGTCATGGTTTCTGCAGATTCCTGAGAATACCCAACCGATTTCCTGATAATTAATCCAAAAACCCAACTGGATGGACATCCGCTAATTCTAGGAAGACCTTGGCTTGCTACTGTCGATGCTTACATTGGTTGTCGGCAGGGAAACATGACCATAACTAGAGGACCAGACATTAAAAATCTAGTTCTATACCCTCCAGCACAGCCAAGTCTTACAATGATCAAAACTAACCAGCACCCTGTGTCATACCTTACTAACAATATCAGATCCCCATTGAATGTATAGAAGGCTCTAGACTTTAAAGACCAATCGAGATACAATTATTCCTACCTAGTTATAGCTCTACAGTTTGGCCCCTATCACATTCCTTTGTGATGTGCCATCCTTCGCTAAACTGCGATTGTGATATGTGATGAATCTAGACTCGATATCATTTATACATTTGAATTCATACTTTTTCAAGTCCGCCATACTGTGTTTTGCGAAGGGTTTCTTTGTTAAATTTCTTTTATGATTTAAACGAAGAACCCCACTAATCTCCATTTTAACCCATAATAAATCCAATACTGCCATAATTAATCATTGGGCCCCTCCGCACTGCTCTTTCGCTCCACCACCGTTTGATCACGTGCATTCAAATCCAACGATCCTCAACAATTTCAGGTTGGCTCTTTGTACAGGCATTACCCACCCGAAAAGCGGTATTCCACTAACCTCCCCTTGTTACGTGTCAATCTCAGATTATATCGGGTGACCCCTCCCAAAACCACCCGTGCCTCATAAGTGGTGCGATGAAAACCAAAACCACGTCCCACATAAGAACAAAATGACCACTATTCACTTTGCACCATATTTCATAAAGTAGACTATTTTTCCGTTTAAATGCAAAAATCACCATTTTGTTGTGTTTGTCTTGTTTTCACAATGAAACCTCCATAAGCCTCTGCAACCAATAAAACCATTGTTTTACCTTCCGATATGCTCTGGACTCCTTCCAATAGCCTTTTGAGCTCTATAAAGCCATTGAAGACCTTCTATGTCACCTATGTTTTTCTTAACAATTTTTGTGTTTTGCATGTAAAGACTCATGTTCCAGGCTTACAAAGGAAAAGCCTACATACAGTTAGAAGACAAGTATGAAGATCATATCGAATTACTTTACCATGTGACATAAAATATAAAAGGATTTACTCTTGAAAAGCACAGTAAAAACCTGAAATGCACAATAAAGGTAAAAATAACACAGTAAAGGCTACTAAGTAGGGTCAAAGGATATTCACAGAGTTTAAAGGGTATCAGATGAAAGATCAAAATGAAGGAATCAACCATGGTAAAGGATACAAACAATCAAGAAGCTTAAAGGGAAAATCATGAAACAACAAAGCCAACTCAACATGAATAAAAGGGATAGCAAGAAGCAGTTCAATAGTTGCCCCTATCTTCTTGCATGAAGATCTTTCCTTTCCTAGAATAAATCTTAATCAGTTTTAGGATATTTTCTTAGTTTCATTATTTTATAATAACTCTCTTCTCAAGTTCTTATGGGTTCAATGTTCAATGTTCATATTTCATTGCTTGTTAAGTTTTGATTGTTCATTCTACTTTGAACCTGGTTGTATCTTTGAAGGAAGCTTTTATAGACACTTTATGTGCAAGGTCTTTCTCGAACCTTAATACAAAGCAGAGGATTATGAATTTGGTTTTACAGAGTTTGTGTTATCCTGTAAGTTTTTCAAGTTAATAATTATTATGTTTTTCTTCATATGCTTATGACTTATAAAGATATCTAGGTAGGAATAATTGTGTCTCAATTTATTCCTATAAGCTCTTGAAGTGATCATCTATTAAGAGAATGGATTAATGAAT
The DNA here is from genome assembly GCA_000404065.3 of Pinus taeda. Classification (NCBI taxonomy): domain Eukaryota; kingdom Viridiplantae; phylum Streptophyta; class Pinopsida; order Pinales; family Pinaceae; genus Pinus; species Pinus taeda. The sequence continues at coordinate 63,030 of APFE030772005.1, forward strand.
TGTCTGTTTAACTAATCCCCTCTAATAAATAAATCATCGGCATATTTTGTAAGCTTAAGTATATTGTCTTGAATCTTTGGAACATAGTTTAGAAGGTTTCATACTTATGATTGTTCTGTTTTACAGTCTAGAAACTATGATAATCATATTATTTTTTGTCTTCTTCGCACCACTATTTGATCTATATCACTATGTAAAGCTTTATAACAGCCCTTTGCTGAGATATTAATACTATCCAAAGGATTAAGTACTTCAATTCTACATGTGGAATCACTCATTGGTTTTCGAAAACTAAAACCAAAAACCCCAGAACAAATATTTTAGATGCTCTGGCATTGGTAGCTGACCTATTACTATCTCAGAGGTACAACACATCCTGATGAGGTTGGAAATATAGGAATAAGAAATTCAACAAGGCAAAAAGGAGGTGATATAGAAGACTCTAATTCACCCGTTGATATGGATGTTTCTTATGATTGTGAATTGAATTTTTCTAAAGAGTTTGAACCAAATTCCTTCAAAGAAGCCACTTCTCATGATGAATAGAAAGAAGTGATGAAAAATGAGTATGATGCCTTGATAAAGAGTGGCACCTAGAAGCTGGTTGATCCTCCATTCGGAACAAAACCAATTGGCTGCAAGTGAGTCTACAAGAACAAGTATAAAGCTGATGGCTCACTTCACAAGCACAAATCTAGGCTTGTGGCAAAAGGTTTTGCACAGAAGGAAGGTGTCAATTACGAGGAGACTTCCTCCCCACAGAAAAATGGGCTACCATCCGGAGACTCTTTTCCCTATCAGCTTAGAACGGTTGGAAAGTCCATCAAATGGATGTAAAAAATGCTTTCTTGAATGGAGATCTAAGAGAGAATATTTTTGTGTCCGAGTCTGAAGGATTTGCTATGAAATGACATGAACATAAAGCATGAAAACTTGTGAAATTCTTGTATGGCCTCAAGCAAGCACCACGATCCTGGTGAGAAAAATTAACTGAGCATCTTCTGAAAATCAATTTCACACATTATGATCTTGATGATGCAACTTTGTTTGTCAAGAAAGTTGGAAAAACATCTGTATATCTTGTGGTATATGTAGATGATATTTTGATGATAGTGACCAATGAGAGCTACATTGCATCCATAAAGAAGGAATTGAGGAAAGGTTTTGAAATGACTAATTTGGGCTATGTTCATTGCTATCTTGGTATTGAAGTAACTCAACATCTAAAGTCTATATTCCTTTCTCAAAAGAAGTACATTGGAGATTTGTTGAACAAGTTTGGCATGACTGAATGCAATCCTTTAACTACTCGAACGGAACAAAAATTAAAGCTCACATCCATTGAAGGAACATAATTTGAGGATGAAACAAAGTATAGATAGCTTGTAGGAAGTCTCAACTATTTGAATACTACCAGACTAGACATTTCATTTGCTGTTGGAATCCTCTCCAAGTTTATGCAAAAGCCTTGTGAGGGAAATTGATCTGTTGCAAAAAGAGTTCTAAAGTACTTGAAGGGAACTCAAGACTTTGGACTCAAGTATACACAGGTGGGAAACTTTAGCTTGATTGGATATATTGATTAAGACTTCTATGGAGACAAAGAAATCGGGGTATCTACTTCTAGTTATGCTATAAGTCTTGGATTAGGAGTTGTCTCCTGGAGATAACGCAAACAATTAGTTCCGGAAGATTCCACAATAGACGCAGAATATGTGGCAGCAGCCGAGGAAACAAAATAAATTGTGTGGATCAGGAAAATATTGGAATATTTGAAGGTAAAACAAGTGCATTCGACTCCATGTATGATTGACAACACCTTTGCAATAAATTTGGACAAGAACCCAAAGTTCCATGATCGAACGAAGCAAATGAATACAAGATACCGTTTGGTTCGACATCATGTTGAGGCCAAGATAATCCATCTATGCCACTATTCCACTAATGAGCATATTGCAAACATCTTCACCAAATCATTTGGAAGAGAAAAGCTTGAAAGATTCAAAACGATGCTTGGACTCACCAAAATCCCTTCAGATTAAGGGGGGGAATGTTGACACCTAATCATGGGGATTGGGTGAACAATTGTAAATAGTGTAAATAATAAATAATGGAAAAGGAAGATTCATCACGGGATGAAATCCAAGAGTCACTCCCTCATGTATATAACTATAAGCAATCCAAGTGAATAAACAGATTCCATTTTAGGAGTTAGCTCTTGGCCTGACAATATTTTTGCAATGGTATTTCTAATTCTATTAATGCTTTAACCTCTACAGGAGAAGATACAACATTATGGCATCATAGGATTAGGCACATGAGTGAGAAGGGGATGCAGATGCTTCACTCAAGAAATTTGTTTGCAAGTTTGAAGCATGTTGATTTGGAATTCTGTGAGAATTTTGTTTGTGGAAAATAGAAGAGAGTCAGATTCCTCAGAGTTGGGAAAGAAAAGAAGAGCAAAAAAATAGAGCTTGTGCATACAGATGTATGGGGACCTTCTCAGGTATCATATCTCGATGGATTTCATTATTATGTTACTTTTATTGATGATGCAACCAGAAAAATTTGGATTTATTGCATTCAAATTAAATCTCATGTATTTGATAATTTCAAGAAATGGAAAGATTTAGTGGAAAATGAGACAAGAAAAAGGTTGAACTGTCTCAGATCAGAAAATGGAGGTGAATATTGAAGCAAAGAGTTTGATAGGTACCATTCAAAGAATGGAAGTTGCAAAGAGGACAAAATTCTAGGAACACCACAAGAAAATGGTGTGTCAGAAAGGATGAACAGGACAATCATGGAGTGTCCAAGGTGCATGAGATTGCATGTAGGATTGCCTTTACAATTTTGGGTTGATACTTTAGATATTGTTGTTTACCTAATAAGAAGAAGGCCTTCAAGTTCCTTGGATGGTGATATTCCAGAGGAGGCATGCACAGGTAAAAAGGTAACTGCTCTTTTTTAAAGACTTTTGGTTGTGAAGCCTTTGTCCACATTAATAAAGAAAATAGAACAAAGCTTTGTGCAAAATCAATTTTTTTTTTTTACCTTTATTGGATATGGTGTTAATGATTTTGGCTATTGCTTTTATGATTATGAAAAATAAAAAATCATTAGGAGCAGAGATGTCATATTTAATGAAAAAGTTTTGTATAAGGATTAGATGCAGGAAAAGGAACATGAAAACGAAAATAAAGAATACACGGTACTTGATGAGATCACAGAAAAAGTGAAGGTGCTTGAAAATCATAATGATCAATAGCCAGAATAACAAAAATAACCACAATATCAACAAGCACCTCAATCACTTTAAAGTGGTGTTAGAAGATCTATTAAGATAAGTAAACCCCTAAACAATACTCTCCTTCATTATATTATGTATTCTTGACTGATTTTGGTCTACCAGAATCTTATGAAGAAGCAGTGCAGGTAGAAACCATGAAGAAGTGGGAGTAAACCATGAAAGAAGAGATGGACTCCTTAGTACATAACCAAACTTGGGACTTAGTCAGGTTTCCTACAGGTAAAAAAATATTGCAGAATAAATGGGTTTATAGGTTGAAGGAAGAAGAAGGAGGTAGAAAAAGATATAAAGATAGACTTGTGGTGAAGGGGTATACACAGAAAAAGGGTATATACTTTGATGAGATATTTTATCCTATTTTTAAAATGAGTTCAATAAGAACTATTTTAAGTCTAGTAGCAGTTGAAGATTTGCATCTTGAGAAGTTAGATGTAAATACAACCTTTCTCCATGGGGATTTGGAGGAAGAGATATATATGCAACATACACAAGGATATGACATAAAAGGGAAGGAGAAACTAGTGTGTAGGTTGAAGAAGAGCTTGTATGGCATAAACAGGATCCAAAGTAGTGGTATCTAAAATTGACAGGTTTATGTGTGAACAAGGTTATACTAGATGTCACTGTGATCATTGTGTTTATCTCAAAAGGAAAAATGATGGCAGTTATACTATATTGTTATTGTATGTAGCTGACATGCTTGTTGCAGGTCCTAACATGCAGGAAATAAATGTCCTAAAATAAAATTGGCAAACTCATTTGCAATGAAGGATTTGGGTGCTGCAAAATAAATCCTTGGTATGAGAATAACTAAAGATAGGAAGAATCGCAAATTAACATTCTCTCAGAGTGAGTACATACAAAAGGTATTGAAAAGATTTAATATGGAGAATGAAAAACCAGTTAGTATATCTTTGGCTAGCCATTTCAAGCTAAGTAAGGAGGTGTGTTGCAAGACTCAGGAAGAAATGCCTTATATGTCTAAAGTTCCACATGCATTAGCAGTTGGAAGCTTAATGCATTCAATGGTATGCACAAGGCCTGATATTTCACATGAAGTGGGAGTTATAAGTAGGTACAGGAACAATCTAGGAAAATAAAATTGGATGGTGGTGAAGTGGATTCTCAGGTATTTGAGAGGTACCACAAATCAAGCATTATGCTTTGGTGGTTCAAACATTTCTGTACAGGGATATGTTGATGCAGATATGGTGCGTGATAGGGATAATAGGAGGAACACCACAGGGTATGTGTTTACTATAGGTTGAACAACTATCAGTTAGATTTGAAAACTGCAAAGTGTTGTTGCACTCTCAACGACAGAAGCAGAGTATGTTGTTGTTACAGAGGCTAGTAAAGAAATGATTTGGTTACAAATGTTTCTGGATGAATTGGGTAAGAAGTAGGAGTTGGGCAGATTATACAGTGATAGCGAGAGTGCCATACATCTTACAAAGAACTCTGAATTTCATTCCAAGACTTAACATATACATCTCAAGCACCATTTCATACAGTCAGTGTTGGAAGATGGACAGTTGAAGCTAGAAAAGATACACACTAGCCAGAATCTTGCAGATATGTTAACAAAAGTTGTAACCAGGGAGAAACTTAGAATCTACTCGGTTTCAATTGGATTTCAAGTATGATCATGAAGATGATAAATAACCAGGACCAAAGTGCAGTCATTGTTCAGCAAATGAAGCAGCGATGGATTTGATATAATCAGTCTCCAAGTGGGAGATTGTTGGGTGTGGAGCTTGATTATCTTTTTTATTCATAGGTATTACTCCATTGGACCCCATTTCATAATGTGGCAGCAACACCACCTATTATTTGTGCTACAAGCGGGGTTCAGGGGGGCTATCAGTGATCTTTAGGAGCCCCCCCCCCAGCAGGAAATTAGGGGCAGTGCCCCTGAAGCTAAAAATAGATTCAAATTTGCCCTGTAAAATGTTGTAATTTCATAGTCAATTTGGTCCGTTCATTAGGTGAAAATATAATGCTACAAGTTATGTTTAATTTAGGGTATTTTTTCCCTAGAAGGCAACCCCTTGTTATATATGAGGAAATTGCTTTGTGTCTATGATGAGATGTGTATTCTAAGCAAGAAAGAGAGAGGAGATTGTGTGAGATATAAGAGGGAACTACAACGGATCTGGTGTAGGTTGTATTTCTTCATTTTGTTGGATAATATAAAAGGAAGGATTTGATGTTTCTCCATGGACGTAACCCAAAGTGGGTGAACCACGTATATCTATGTCTCTCTTGTTTAATTTGTTTTCTGTGTTTATATTTCTGCAATATATTATATGTGTTCCATTTCTATGTAATATATAATTTTCTAACAAACATAGTTAAAAATCAAAAGACCTAAGAGTGCTCGACAACACAATGACAAATCAACAGTGTTGAAAACTCTACAGCAGGGTCTAGCCCATTGTATATATAAAACATTTTTTTAGCCAAATAAATAATTTGGCCGAACAAATAGTTCAGTCGAATCATTGGTTTGGCCGAATTATTTTTTTGCTGATTTTTTTAACACCGATAAAAATTCCATTTAACATTTGACGTTAATCTAAACGAAAAAACGTTCGGCCCAATAAAGTTAGAAAAATGAGTTTTGTTTTTCTTGTTCAACCAAGAAATTGTGAATGTGAAATTTTTGGAGGTGTTTCTCACAAAAGTGTAACCCAGGTTCACGTTTTCACCCTATAACTATAGGTAAGAGTTGGAGATAAACTGAACTAGTCGTAGGCTATTGAGTTGTGCTATAAATGAGCCATTGGTAGGAACAGGGGTTCCATTATATTCAATTTTGTTTTTCTCCATAGATGAGTAGAGTAGCTGAGAGTGGATATATAGAGAGAAAATAGAGAGGGTTGGTCTGTTGTAGCAACCTATAGGCCACATGTACCACTCCTTTGTATTTTCTTCCATTTCCATTCAGAGTAGAGAAAGCAGAGAAACCTCACCTTCCAATTGGGTTTTCTGTCGAAAGTGTTTTCCAAGTCAAAACTTGTGTTCATTTTTATTTTTGAGTTATTTTTACTATTCTCCATTTTTTGCATATTATCTATCACATACATAAGCACAATACAATGATTAATGAATTCAAAAATCTAAGGAATAATTAATCATCATAGTGTAGATTTTATATTTTAAGTATAATTTCATCAATTTTTTTGTGATGAATCGTCTAATGGAGCATCCATGGTAGTTTAAGAATCACATTGGTATCAGAGAGGATTTTTTTGGGTATATTGTGGGGAGTTACAAGGGATCTATATCACTTAATAAGAAATTCATAAAACCCCAGCCATGGTCAATGAATATGTTAATAACCCTCAAGATCCCATAGAAGAGAGGTTTGTTCAACTAGAAGCACAATGTGTAGATATAAATCATAATGTGTGCGTCCTCATAGAATACTTAACAAATAATCTCAGTTTATTCAAGAAATATGGAGGTTTTAGCATAGAGGCTAGATCAAAGAGGAGATTAAGAGATTGGGAAGAATGAGAGAGGGAGTTTAAGAAAGCACTTGAAAAGGATCAACCCAGTTTGAGTGTCATGAAATACTAACAATCCTTCTTTAATGATGGAAGAAAAGGTCAAAATCAATCCATATCAGGGTGGGATTGATGCATTAAATTTAAATAATTCGTTGCAATAGTTAGAAGTTTACTTTAGTCTTCACCATATAAAGAGAGAATATAATTTTTGTTTTCTTGTCTAAGACTATAGTGTCAGGTCTTGACTTGGTGGAGAATCCATATGGAGACCCTATGGTTGGATGGATATCCTCTAGTGAGTTAGTGGGGGGATTTAAAAACTCTAATAAATTCACAATTTTACCATGTTGGGTACATACAGGGTCAATGGATCTAGTGGCATAACTTTAGGTAGAGACAAAGGAAAAGTGTGTAGGAGTACACTACAAAATTTAAAATATGGTCATAATGACAGGTATTTCCCCAAACAACCAAGACTCCTCCTCAAGTATCTGGGGGGTCTACATAGCCATTTGTGGAAGTAAGTGATGTTGTTCAAATCTAGAATGGTAAATGTGGGTTGTGTACATGAACAATACCTAGAGAAAATGGGATAGAGGAAAGGAAACTCAAGTGGGTCAAAGTAAAAGGAGAAAAAATAAGTTTCTAAGGATGGGAAGAAGAAGTGAAAAAGGGGAAATACAAAAATATAGAAACAATAATGCACCAATGCAAAAACCCCAAACAACCACTATAACCATTGTCACATTAATGGTCATATAAAGGAGAAGCACTAGAAGTTTCATATAGAGTTCAACTTGAAGGACCCATGGAAATATGGTAAGAAGAAAAATATCATGGCCATATATCTGATTAAATAGTTAGAAAACATATAAGGCATGGATCAAAATCTTTTGTGTAAATTAGGAATGATCCATGTGGATAATGGTGGCCACTTGCCTATTCCACCTAGACCCCCCAATCAGTTTCATCTGTTTCCTTGTTCATTTTAGCATTTACTATTTTTAGCATTTTTCGGGTCCTAAACATATGGAGCAATTTTGACCCTCTAAATGGCATGTATATATTGAAACCTATAGTACTCGGTGAGACCTTCCAAATAAGGTATCATATGTGCGAAATGGAAATAATATGACCAAGTTATGATCCCGGGAAGTTGACTGCCCAGCTAACCCCAACGGGGCCCACACATGCTTGGTGTTATACCTCTTGAGGTTATGGTTATGGTTTAAGGTTGTCTGTTGTTTTCCAATAATAAATAGGCCATTGAGTGTCATTGTAACACAATTCATAGGCTTGTAGCCACCACATATCTTCTCATAGATAAGCTACCATCACCCGATCTATCTTATCTTCGTTATGTTTGTAAACATAGTTCAATAATTTTCTGTTAATGAAATGAAGTGTTTTTCTACTGCATCTCTGTGTTTATGATTATATCTATAAGTTTTTACATTCTTGTTTAAGTTTGAATTAGTGGCGTTAGAGCTGTTTGTTTTTTCTCTTTTTTTCTTTATGTCCCCAATGAGGTCAGGGTATAAGGAGTTAGGGCTTGATCTGGTTGATCCATTACAAGATCAACCTCGCAAAACCTGACGACCTCCCATGGAGGAAGAAACAAAAGATGAGGGGGTAGGAGATCCTTCCAAAATGTTGCTCGAGGAAGCCCTCAAGTGACATACGGACATGATGATCGATAAATTTGCCTAGATCCTTCGATGGCTACCCACAGGGGATGCATCTTCATCCAGCAACCACTCTAGAGGCACCACTCCTTTTAAGGTACAAGTTAACTTCGATATTCACATATTTGAAGGCCTAATAGATGCAGACACCATAGATAAATGGTTAAATCTATTGGAAGGATATTTTTCATTTCATGATTTTTCCAATCAAGAAAATATTACTTTTGCACTTCTGAAAGCTGACCCACACATTAAGGACTAGTGGGAAGCGTATTGTGAACAAAAGGATGAGAGTGAACCGTCTCTATTTTCAACCACACCCGCTTGGAATTATTTCCAAGATGCCATCAAGGAACAATATTACCCTTTTGGGAGCTATGAAGACAAATACACAATGTGGACCATGCTACAATAGGGAAGGGACCAAGATGTGCTAGAGTTAACAAATATTTTTCATAGCCTTTGCATGAAGCTGTGTATCAAGGGTACTGAGTGGAATTTGGTGCTCAAGTACTGCGACTATCTACACAAGTACATCAAGGATGAGATGGAGTTCCTAGACAATTACTCGCTCGACATGGCATATTGGTATGCTGTCAAGATTGAGCGGAACTTTAAACAGAAGAAGCAGGACTTTGGATTTGCAAATTCAAAGCAAGGAAAAGGCACCACGAAACCACAAAACAAAGGTCCAAGCCAAGGCAGGGCTACCCATGACATCCCGTTGAAGTGACAATAAAATAACAACAACATGAAGACAAAGAAGGATACGGGAAAATGGTGTGATTTCCATAATAGCTCCACTCACAATACAAGTGAGTGTCGGGCAAAGCAGTCACTGGTGACCGAGTTGAAGGCTTCCGAATCAAATGCAGGTTTCGACTCTAAATCAAAACCTAATAAGGGAACTGACAAATGCCTAGTGACACCATCAAGATCCAGAAAATTGAGCTTGAAGATCCAGAGGAGGGGGAACACCTCTTCCACTCATATATGTGGGTGAAGGGTTCTCTGCTGCAATTCATTATTGATGGCAGGAGCCAAAAGAACCTCATTTCAACAGAGGGCATATAGTCTCTGGGCCTAAATATTACAACATATCCACAACCATATACCATCGGGTGGCTTCACCAAGTACGAGATCTTCACGTCAGCCAACAGTGTCACCTTACCTACAACATCAAGCCCTTCATGTATGTGGCGTTGCTCCTTTTTAAGTTTGTGATATATTGTTAGGAAAATCATACTTGTGGAAGCGACATGTTGTATATTAGTCTAGAGCTCGCTCTGTAATTATTACTTTGGCAAATAAGTTTTACAGGATATCGGAGGCAGCCCCTCCTACCACCATCTCTTTGATCACTGCAAATAAATGCAGTAAGATCAATTCCCAAACCAAGAAATTTGTTTTCCTTATGATTTGCCCCCAGGGCAAGAAGAAGGTTGTGGCCACATCTTCTGGGTAGGGCTCCTCTGCATAGAAACAACATATGGACAAGGTCATCACTACAAGAAAAAAGGTCATTGGTGAGGGTCATGCCTGTGATGGACCTTTAAGGTCCGTCACCAATGTGACATATGGTGACAGTCTTTAAAAAAGCATTGTTGTAAGTGTATATAGTGACAGTCCTTTAAGGTTTATCACCAAAGCCATTTTCAATGACACTTTTGGTGAGGGTCATTAAAGTCTCATCACTAATTCTCTTTTTGGTGACACTTTTGGCAAGGGTCATTAAATGCCCATCACTAATTCTCTCTTTGGTGGCACTTCTAGTGATGATATTTTATTGACTGTCACCAATGATCTTTTTGGTTACTTTTGGTGACGGTTAATAAATGTTTTTCATCATTGATCATTCCAATGAGTTTTTTAAGATGCTTCATTCCTATGACGTACCTTTAAGGTCAGTCACAAATGTCACATATGGTGACGGTCTTTACAAAATTGTTGTTGTAAGTGTATATAGTGATGGTCCTTTAAGGTTTGTCACCAAATCTATTTTCAATGTCACTTTTGGTGAGGGTTGTTAAAGGCCCATCACTAATTTTCTCTTTGGTGACACTTTTGGTGAGGGTCGTTAAAGATCCATCACTAATTCTCTTTTTGGTGACACTTCTAGTGACGATATTTTATTGACCCTCACCAATGCTCTTTTTGGCTACTTTTGGTGACAGTAAAAAATGTTCGTCAGCATTGATCATTCCAATGAGTTTTTGATGAAGTTGTGTACTTGTTACTATATTTTTTGTCAAAATATAATGATTTAAGACCATTGCTGTGGAGTAATTTTTATTATGTGTCCAAGGTCATAGTGGTTATAATAGGCAGTCAATTTGTTAAGAATTAATTAGTGTGTATTATTTCCCTCAAGTCATAAGAATATAGTTTTCCTATGAGTCAACACATGATTTATCTGTATTAGGTTTATTATCTAGCAAATTTCCTTTAAATAAAGTTCCACTAGTGTGTGTAGGAACTATATTATTTAATACATAATCAAGCTCTATCAATTCTATTAATGAGAGAGACCTAACACTCCTCAACAGTCATGGTACACCTTAACATGCTTTGGAACAATACACTAACGTTCCTTGGCATCTCGCATGTCTTGGAACATCTTTGTACCTAAAACATCTTTCCATGAGTAGGATGCCCAAGCACATGTTGGCAGCCCTAGCATAGCATAACACTGCCCTATCATGTGTTGGCATGCCCTGGAACACCTTGGCAAAATATTGCATTGAACACATTAGAACTTGGCACATGTTGGCACTTGGCATGTATTGGGACATATTATAAGTGTGCCTAGCATGCCCCTTTTGAAAAATACAAAGTCCCAACTTATTAACCCTCTTATGTGTTCATTTCCTTGCATTTTAGCTTGTTTATTCCTCTTGTTGCCTTGAAACTTCTTGACGCATATTGGCATATTATGGCACCATGCACATCATAGCATGTCTTAGCACCTAGAATGCCTTGGCACTATTTGGCACATGCTATCACACCCCAAAAATACCTAGCACACTTTAGTACTTCTTGACATTCCCTAATATTACCTGGCATGCCTTACCTGTGCTTAGCATACCTTGTCACTCCCTCCTTGGCATGACAACTAGCACTCATTAACACTCCCCAATGCACCCTTACATTCATTCACTTCCATGCATTTTGACCTAGTGCTCCCTTGTGTTGTCCTAGTACTCCCTAACACTCCTTAACATGCATTGGCACTCTCTAGCACACCTTAGCACTCTTCGATATTCTCTTCCACTTCATAGCATGCATCACACTCCCTGACACACATTGGCACTTGGCACGTGTTGGCACTTGGCAAGTATTAACATGTTTGGCATTCGTTGAGATGACTTGGTATGATTTGGCATGGTTTAATATTAAAGTTATTTGAGATCAATTATTGGAAACTAGATGAGAAGAAACAGAGGAAGATTGGGCAGTTAGAATGCATTGACACTTGGCACTTGGCACCTATTGGCACCTAGTGTTGGTTTTCCTAGCATGATCCTCATGGAAAAGGTAAATTGATGACTTATTAAACCTATTATGTGCTCATTTACTTGTAGTTTAACTTGTTCCTCTCTTTTTTTCTCTTGACAGTCCCTGGCATGCATTGTCACACCCTTGTACATCTTGGCATGCCTTCGCACTTGGCACTTCTTATCTTGTTTGACATGTCTTCATACTATCTGGCACATGTTAGCATGCCCTAGAATTCCTTAATACACCTTGGCAGTCATGACATTACAACTAGCATTACATTTTTCCATGACTTGGGAACATTACATTCACTAGAACACCTTAGCACTCCCTAGTTTTCAAGCCCTATGTTATCCTCCACAATGTCCCAAGCTGATGAGGAGATTGATGCAGGTAATCACAAACCAAGCTTTTATTTTGGTAGCTACTCATACCAAACCAAAGAGGGCTCTCTCTATGAAATGACAACAAAGAGGTGACTCGAACATAAACGATTTTAGGCTAGATAGCTAGGTTCAAGTGGGTTTTGGAAAATTTAGGGTTTTGTTACTCGATAAGGGAGAAAAACTAGATAGCTAGGTCAAAGGATCAAAGGGTTACAACAAAAAATACAAAAAGGAGAAAGGTAGCATTACTTTTGTGATGGATCTTATGGTTTTTAGTGTAGTGTAGTGTTTATAAGAAGCGAAAGATATTCTTAAGCATGAAACATGAATTCATAAAGCAAGAAATAAAGTAATACAATGATTTTTCAATCAAAATTGAGCTTTATACAAAGAATTTTGTTTATAAAATGTAAGGAAAACCATTGAATAATTTATGAATGGAAAGAGAATATTAATATCTTTCATATACAGCTATGACATAGAAAAAATAGCATCACAAACTTACTGCACATGAATTCCTAGATAATAGTTGCAAATTGTGTCCTTTGATTTCTAGAAAATGTCCAAGTACAAGCTACAATAGTTCTCTCCTCTGAAATCCAACATGTTCTATCACTGAGAAACTAATACATAAATACCAAAACAACATCTCCCCACTCTTAGTGGTTGAATCAATGACTCTAGGAACTATTCCATGAAGTGTTCTAACCAAACCCTAATGTCTAGGGAAGCTAAAACGACTTCTACAATTTACTTTGACTCCAACCTCTCTCATAAATGAGGACAACCTTACATCAAAACAACTTATAAATACTAACCACCCATTATTTACATTTACTTTTACCCCTCACATTCATCTACTTCACCCTTTTGACTTTTGCTAGAGTCAAACTAGGAATTACAAAAAATTACACAGGAAAATTTTACAAAAATCTCAGAAATTTCCAGGTGTACAACGAGCTATTGGAGGCCATTTTTGAGTGCATTTCTGAAGTCCAAATCTAGATCAGAAGCCTTTTCTGGAAATCTCGGAGAGTGTAGATGTCTTTAGAGTATTGTTTCACTCACAATGACCAATTTTTGGCTAAGATATGGCCATTCTCCCAAGGTGTCTCGAGGTGTGCAATGAAATGGAAAGAGAGGGGCAGAAAGGTGGTTTTTGGCCTCTTTTTGCAAATTTCTCAAAATCGAAGCCCTAGATTAGGAAAGCGAGCAAATGGGGTTTGATATGGGATCATAAGCTTTCCAAAAATTATTATTTACATCATTTGGAGCCGTGAGGAAGAAGCAAAGTGTGAGCTCACTGTGCTACTAGGCAAACAATTGGCAAAAAATTGCTAGTCTGCACCAAAACACAAAATTTTGTCCTAACCCTTCCAAAAATTTTCTAGAGATGCCTCCTTAGCACACCCAAAAATTTCTAACACTCCCTATCATACATTATTATTCATTCATTTCCATGTAATTGAAGCTAGTCCTTCCTTGTGTTTCCTTGACACTACCTAACATACCTTGTCAATGCCTCCTTAGCACACCCAGAACTTGCTAACACTCCCTATCGCACACTCTTATTCATTCATTTACATGCAATTGAAACTAGTCCTCCCTTGTTTTTCCCTGGCACTCCCTAGCATGTGTTGGTGCCACACCCTAACACCTGACACCTCTTGGCATGCCTTAACACTTGGCATATCTTGGAATGACTAACATGCCTTGGAACTTTCTTGCATGTGTTATCACTTCCTAGCATTCCTTGCACACCTTGGTGCTCCTAGTTGTCATGCCCTCATAGATAGCCTTACTTTTCTTATGACTTTGGAACCCAACCAAGTCCTTGAAAAAATAGTGTTGTCCCTAGACAAAAGTCTCCCTTTGTCTAAAACTTCTTTTTCCATCCCCTTATCGTAATCGTAGGCTTACCTATTGCAAGTCCTATCATGAAATTATCCTAATACACTTCATCATTGGGACACCTGGAAGACATTCTTATTTGCTTGTTTCCATGCACTTTGACCTAGTTCTCCCTTCTGATGCCCTCACACCCCCCAACACTCCTCGACATGCATTGACATTGTCTGGCATGTGTTATCATGCCTTCTCATTCCTTGGCATGCCCTGTCACTCCTTAGATAGCATGCCCTCATAACTACCCTTATTGGTTTTAAGACTTGGGAACCAACCAATTCCTACCTTGACTACAACATCTTGACCAAGTTATAGTTACTACAACTATACTATCCCTTGTTCACCTAAGAATGGCCTATAATGCATCTTAGGCTACTCGTGGCAGATCTTAGCTCATCTCACTTAACAAGTTACCAAGTCAAGGCTCACTTCTAACCATGGCCATAAAACAACTAAGCAACATAGTTTTCATCTTGATATGTCATAGCACCTGGCATGTCTAACAATCCCTTGGCACTATGTGGCACATGTTAGAATTCCCTACATGCCATGGAATGCTTTAGCACTCCCTATCATACCATACCACTCCTTGACATGTCATGGCACTCTTGCATGCCTTAGAACTACCTAGCATATAACTTCGTCACTCCCTCCTGGGCACACTTGGAATCACTGACACTCCCTATCTCACACTCTTATTCGTTCATTTCCATGCATTTTGAACTAGTTTTCCTTTGTGTTTATGTTTCACTCCCTAACACTACCTGACATGCATTGGCACACCCTAACATGCATTGGCATACCCTGGCATGTCTCCCTAACACTCTAGCATTTCTTGGCACCACGTAAGATACCTTGTCGTCCCCTCCTTAGCACACGTAGAACTCGCTGGAACTCCTTGTCACACACTCTTAGTCATTCATTTCCCTGCATTTGAAACTAGTGCTCCCTTATGTTTCCCTAGCACTCCATAACACTCCGTGGCATGCATTGGTACACCCTAGCACTGACACATCTTGGCATGTTTCCATGGCTTCTAATATGCCTTAACACTGCCTAGCATACCTTATCACTCACTCCTTAGCACACTTGGAACTCACTGACACTTCCTGTCACAAAATCTTAATCGTTCATTTGCATGCATTATTTTCACCTATTTCTCCCTTGTGTTCCCCTAGCACTCCTTAACACTTCCTAGCATGTGTTATTGATGGACAAAACACTATATATAGGGTAGTTCATCCTCCATTTGTGGAAAACAATATTTGGTTAAGTTAGTCTATAATAAGAAGTGTGAAGATAACCAACCAAGACAAGGAAACAAAGAGAGAAGATTTTGGTGTTGTTTATGGGTCTATTTTAGGGTTAATAGATCCACATGTGTGAAGGAAGGAAGAACTATCCACTATAGAAAAGGTCAAAGATCTTGTTGTTGTCCAAGAAGTCGAATCAAGGAAGAAGATAAGAAAGGTTACATGCCGAATTATAATAAGATTTCATACCATCCAAGCGAAGAAGATCAAGGCTCAAAAGGTTGGTCAACCACACATTCTAGGGTTTATGCAAGAGGGACAAGAACTACAGAGCTGATCCATGGAACTGGAATTTGAAGGATAGTTGAGTTATTGAAGGAAGAAGCTTGATCATTGTTGACTCAAGGAAAAATAAGGAATTTTAATAAAGGAGGCTTGTGACATGGTATTGGAGAGGTCATTGAGTCAAGGGTCTAGGCCATGGTCTTGGTATTCTTCAATTGAAGTCATATAAGAAGAAGATCTCGTTTGGGTTTTCCTCTCATGTTGGAGAGGTTTTAGCCCTGGTTGATTGCATATTTTATGTGTCTCTTTTCTCCTCATTGTTTATGCATTAGTAGATGTTTGATGAAGAATATTGTTTTGAGCATTGTTTGTTATTGTGGATTAGTCTTGAATGTGTTTACGTATGAAAAAATGATTGGGTTTTTAAACTATGGGTAGAGCAGTGTTTAATTGATGCATGCTTCCTACAATAGAATGTGTCTCTTACTTAAACAATTAATTTAGTGTAAACATGGGTATTTGGACAATTATTTTGGAATTTATGCACCTTACAAGTACATCAACTCATATGATGCATAAATATAATGGAAAGTTGTAACGTGTTGCATCATAGAAAGGATGTTGATAAAATATGATAGCTTAAATGCACATGATAGTTTGGAAAGGTGGGGAATAACTCTTATTTAGTCATAGGTAGCCTAATAAATTCCTTTTTTAATATTTAATGTCCATGATGATTTTGAAAGTAGGTGGGTAGCAATTCTTACTCATGTCATAGATAGCCTAACGAGTACTTTTCTCTATCTAGAATGGTACTAGATACAAAACTTTTTGTATTGTGTGCTTCTTCAATTTTTGTTATAATATATCATGCTATAAAAACTTAAAAATAAGCTTCACACTTTGGTTCTTGCGTTTGTGGTAAAATCTGAACCCAGCTTCTGAAAGTAGTGTTATTTTAGAGGACACAAACAATATTTTTCACTCCATAAAGGTTTTAAGCCATCTTTAGTCTTTGTTGAGTTTTTTTTGATGATTGTACTTTAAAAATAAAGATGCATCTGCAGTTTGCTCACTTGATAATTTAGAATCAATGAAAAAAACAAAATAATTACTTACATTTATTTGTAGAGTTTACTTAAAATTGATGGAACATGGTGATTCCATCAAATGAGTGTGAAATTGAAATTTGAAATTTTATTAATGTCCTCAATGCTTGGAAAATGTAATGGGATCAGATGCTAAGTTAACATGTAAGGTATTTAGTGAGACATTGCTTCTCTTTAAAGAAAAGTATATCTAAACCAAGTGCAATAGCAGGGAGAGAGAGGATTTTGTAGTGTGCAAAGCTTAGTTGTGTGGGTTTGGGGCTAAGGCATAGTTGCTCCATTTAACTGAAGTAAAATGAGAGAAAATGAGGCAATGCATACTTTGTAAATATTAGCTCTTAGTATTTTGGGTTCAAGGCTTAGTCACTTCACAATTGAAATAAAATGAGATCAAATGAGACAAGGACTTGCAAATTATTAGTTATATGTAATGACATTAAAGTGAGTAAACACAAAGTATCAAAATTCGAAGTAGAATCAACCCTTGTGTACGAAA
The DNA here is from genome assembly GCA_000404065.3 of Pinus taeda. Taxonomy (NCBI): domain Eukaryota; kingdom Viridiplantae; phylum Streptophyta; class Pinopsida; order Pinales; family Pinaceae; genus Pinus; species Pinus taeda. The sequence continues at coordinate 80,470 of APFE030772005.1, forward strand.
ATTCAGTCAAGCATTTTTTTATGGCTTAATTCCCCCTCAAATATACATTTGATTAATGCAAAAGCTTAGAAAACCACATCTATGTAATCGAGGTATCCCTCTTAGATGCAAAAAACTTTCCCCTTGGCTTCCCATTGACATTGAGGTTGTGTTCCCCTACACTCCTCTATGCTGACTAAGGATACTACACTCCAACATGATGAATTCTAAGATATATTGTGATAGGGGGATGAGGGTTTTGGAAATTCTTGTTGCCACAGGAAAGTATTGCCATGTTGAGTTCAACAATACGAAAGAAAAATGCTCATGTAGAAGGATTTATGGTGCTTTTTCAATTGTGGGAAATAGAAATGCCATACATTATGGTGCTTCTTGGTACAATATTACCAATTCATGGAGAAAGATCAATGGTTCCTTGGGTGGAACTATACCAATGTGTGGGTGGGACCAGGCTCATGAGATTCATTTTTTACTACCATCACAATGAACTACAACCAAATTGACTCATGAAATTCATTTCTTACTACCATCACAATGAACTACAACCAAATTGACTCATGAGATTCATTTTTTACTGCCATAACAATGAACTACATCCAAATTGGTTATAAAAGATTGCACTATTAAAAGTTAATTTTTAGGTTTAAAGTTTGACATAATAATTATAAAACCAACTCTCATTTGTTTATATAACATGGAAACCCATAATATTAGTATTATATAATTAAACATTAATAAAAAATATTTATAGTTTTTTTGTTTAATTATATAAAATCCAAATCTGAGTAGTTGAAAAGAAAAGGAAAGACCAGAACAACTTTTCTTCCCTACCTTAGTGTATTCGAATGAATGTTGAGTAGTTGAAAAAAAAAAGGAAAGACCATGGGCACAGTACAATCTGATGTGTGACTATATGGAAACATGGATCTATCTTTAGGGTTTCTACATCGATGGACATTCTTAGAATTGATTTGCAAATTTGTTTTATATTTTCATATGAAATGTATGTTGAGAAGTTGAAAAAAAGGAAAGACCTTGGGCATAGTACAATCTGATATGTGGATATATGGAAGTCCTTGGATCAATTTTTAGGGTTTCTAGATGGATGGCCATTCTTAGAATTGATTTGCAAATTTCTTTTATATTTTCACATGAAATGTTGCAGTAATTAGCTGGCCATTATTGTTTCATGGTTGAATTTGGATGTGTTGAGAAATAAGATTGAGGAGGAACATGGATCTATTTTTGCTGGGCAAATTTGGACCACGATGGAAGGATCAGAAGCCTTGGCATTTTTCAAGAGCCCAAGAAAATAATTGCACAGGTACCCTTTCTCTCCTTTAATTCCTTCCTCCATTTCAATTGCTTCAAACAATCTACCAACTTTTTAACTTGAAATTAGGTTATTTGGGTTTTTTTTTTAAGAATTTAGCTTCAAATGAACTAGCCCGACAAATACATGAAATTTATGTTAAATATAAGTTGAACTCTTATAGTAGTTTGTTAGTATACCACACTAGAAATTACAATAATAGTAGTTTGGTAGTATACCACACTAGGAAAACAACAGAAAAAACAACAACGTAGACTTCTCGTGGTAACTCCCTACCCTCCCTCATTTTAATGCAACATGAAAATATTTTCTTGCTCTCTTTCCATTTCACGATAGTTCTTAATAAAAAAATCTCAATTTCAGGTTATGTTACCAGATCGGAACAGAAGTCTTCGTTTCTAGAAAAAAACGTATAAAATTACAGAACGTTACGAAAAAAATGTTTGTAGTTTTCGTTATTTAATGCAAGAAACTGGGTTTTCCAAAAACTGTTTGTTTCTTGAAACTGTTTTATGGAAAATGTTAACCTGGTTCATTTGCAATATGGATCTCTTCCTGATTGGACGTGGACATGAATCATAAAAAACATTCATTTTCTAGATAGTTTTTAAGGCATTTCATAGTTTGTGGTTAGAAGTCAACCATATATAGCTTAGGTGCTAACAGAACATGTTTGTTGCAAATAGGTTGGGTGTTCTCCCTAGTGACAACACCTTGCAATAGTGCTTAATATATCTTTAACAACATTGACTATTTAGGGATTTTATTAGTTAAAGTTATGTTATTTTTTTAATTGTAGCCATTGATGTGTAGCAATGTATGGTTAAGTTTTTACAAAAAGAAATTGTTATTTTTGTGTTGCTTTTATTTAAAAGTGGTTTTAGTGGTTGTATCTAATATTTAAAATGTGTTTTTTATATAAAGTTATAAATTTAAATGTATAAGGTTTTTTTATATGAATATTTTATAAATTATCCATATATATATATATATATATATATAATATATAGTAATATATATATAATATAATACTAGACTACACACACATATCACATATATCAACTATATTAGTAGATAATTTATTTAATTTTTTCTATTATTAATATTATATAAGACATTGGGACAGCCAAATTCTTTTTTCATTGGTCTAGTTTATAACCTCTAGAATGATTGGAACAACGCATTCTCCTCGCGCGCGCCACCTCACAATCCATACTATCACGAAACTTTTATCAACTATTAGACTATCTATAATATTAAATATCATCAACCAAAGACATTAATTTAATATATATAAAATAATAATTATCTATTATCCATTCCATTAATAGTTTTATCCCATAAATACTTTTTCCATTGGTATAAGAGAGATTATGTTAGGTAATTTCCAATAATAAAGCTTAAGACCAACAAGCTATTGATTAATATGTCTATAATACAAACATAATTTCAACTGTAATAAATATGGAAAGTTTCATAATTACATCAAAATAATGATAGAAATACTTGTAAATTTATAAAGATAAACAATCTCAAAAATCAAAATACAAAATAGAAATCCATCATTTAATAAATTTTAAATACAAAAGAAATACGAGTACTACAGGAAAATACTGCTCTTCATTTATAAATAACCAGCCTAATCTATCTCTCTCGAGCATCAAGAGAGATCAAATCTCTCTCTCTCTCTCTCTCTCTCTCTCTCTCTCTCTCTACAAACCTATTTAAGTGAAGAGATTTGATCTTCTCAATGTTGATCCACAATTAAAACGGATCTAGGTTGCTTTAGTTATTAGCCTTTGAATAGGCTACATTGCAGAAAAATACCATGGACAAAAACCATGGGTTAGGAGTACCATGGGTAAAAACCATGGGCAAGAAAAACTATGCACTCGAGAATTTTATGTTTCTTAATTTTTTAATTTGATTTGATTTTGTTTTATTTTGACTCGGTTAAAATCCCAAATATTATAACATATTCCCCAGGTGGAAAGGGTCTCTTGGCACAAAAATCTAACAACCAAAAATATATTAAGAGGGGCCTAGAATAAAATACCTAGATTATGACATTTCTTTTCAAGACTTCAAGGCCTCTCTCACTTGTTTTAATTTATGAAAGAAAATTGATGAGAAAAAACTAATAAACTAAATAAATATTAAATACAAAACCATGGAATCTAACAAAACCATGTGCAAAAACTAGCAAAACAAATGAATATAAAGTACAAAACCATGAAATATAACAAAACTATTGGCCATAACATTTTTTCAAAAGTTATTTTAACATAAACAAATATAGCGACTAAAAGAGAATGGCTTGCTAAGTTCTAACCATGGGTGATAACATTTTTTTTAAGTTATTTTAGCATAATCATATTTAACAACTTAAAATGAATAGTTTGGTATGTTATAACCACAAGTGATATTAATATATAATATTTAACTAAGTAGAAATTAAAAAAAAAAAACACACAATTTAATCATTTATTTCACATATTTATATTGATCAACCACCCTTGTTAATTGGAAACAATGACTCACATAACAAATTTTAATGGATCCAATAGAATAAAATGAAAATTAATAAAAAATAGTTAATATCAAGAAAGAATATCTAAATTTAACTATTAAAATTTAACATAAAAATACATTTACTATACAAAACCATATATATGATTCATTAAAATAATTAATATAAAACATGACTACATATAATAATCATTTAATCAATACAAATACAAATATGAGATAGCTATTATACACTTTAACAATAATTATGGTAAATAATATATACTAGCCTAGGTCCATCTTAATTTGATATACCAACACCCTAAAGGGATCAAATCTCTATTATAAATTAGTAATGTGTATAGATATTTTATATATTTTTTTATAAATTAGTAGTTAAATAATTTAGTTAATTTTTTTTCTCACAAACTAGCAATTTAATATCTAGTTCAACTATACTTTTAAAATATATTATTTTTATTATTATAAAGATTAGTTTTCTATTATAATGGATTAAAGATAAATTTTTGAAAGTTTTCTCTTTAGATATTGTCTTCAAACAGATGTTGTAGTATTTATGGTTCTATAATTGGAAATATTTCGAGACAACCCTCTAATTTTGGCTCTATATCCAATGGAGATCAACTCAATCTCCACCGTCTTGTTACCCAACCATGAAAACAATAACCCAATAACTGTGTGGAAAATGATAAAATAGATCCCAAATTTGAGGTCCACTCATGTCACATCCAAGAATATATATATAACGTATGTGGGATCATGTACTCATCCGGAAAATGCAAAGGTTAATTCAAACTTGAATTTGGTGCCAAGTGTTTCTTCACTATTGTATTTGCCAGCCTAGAGGATCAAACGTGGGTATTCAAGAATGGTTTATGTGAGAAATGGAAGATTTGTTGATCGCTATAAGTATTAAGAAATAGCCAATGTGAGCAGCTAAAGCATATGAGCAATTACCTATGAACCATAGTATTTGAGAATGTTAACGATGAATTCTTGGTTTTATGTTTCATATTTTTCTTACTTTTTCTCTCTCCTCCTTTCTTTAATATGAAACAGTTTATTGGTTGTATGTTTCATATTTGTCTTGTTTCTCTCTCTCATTGTTTCCTGAATGTGAAATCTCCAAACTCCATTTCTCATCTCATTGTCGTTTCTCATTCATTTCCACTTTCTGGTTTCTAGTAATATATATTTCAAGCCTTTCCTTCTAGCTTTGGTTGAATTTCTGCATTTCTCTCAACTCCAAAAGTAGGTGATAGAAGGGATGGGTAGAAATCTTGGTACCCAAGATAGAGTTAAAGAGGAAGAAACATTGCATCAGACACTACAAGATTCCTCTTATGTGGTAAAAGGATCACAACAAGGCCACAATAAGCCCTTGAGAGAGAACGAAGTTGCTACCGCATGCAGTGATCACAATCAGAGTATGGTGCAACACCATATACTAAGGTCGACCAATGACATCATACTAGAGAAAATATAAACATGAAAATAGATTGAAACAAAAAAAAAAGGGAAACCCTCACTAACTTGTCAGGGCCTTGCTCAATAATTGGCCAACATTTGGGCTTGACAAATCAGAGATCCCTTCTTCAAAGTCCCTGTTTGCTTTTATAGATCTCTTCATATTGATGGATGGCTTCGACCCTCCTCGAATGACCATTGGATGAGTGCTGGGTAGTTGCATTCGTTAAATTTCCTGGCAACTGTTTGAAATTTTTTTAATTTAAAACTTTTATACAGAACTTTGACTTTCGCATTTTGTAATTTGGTGCATATGTTTTCCGCTCATGCCACATTTGTTTAAATAAACTACATATTTATTTTCCTTTGATTACATTTCTCAACTATGGTCATGAATTTATCCTGGACAAGTAATGAAAATAATATGTGTTTGAGGGAATTGAACATATGTTTTTTCATCACTTGTATCGATATACTTTGACTATACGGGCACGGAAACCCGAACCCATTGTTTCATCACACTATGACCAATAGAGACTTTCCTAGCTATTGAGCACAACACATAGCCCATATCATTTAAAGATATATTGGTGTTATTGTTTCACCTTGAGATGGATATATATTTGTTTTATTGCAGCAAGGAAACAACCTCTACATTACGATACATCAACTATACTCAAAGGAAAAAACTATTTTTCTTGTACAACCACGTTGAGAGTAATAAGTATCTTCCCATGTGTCATCATAGCAACAGGTTCCATTTTGTGAATTCATTGTGTTTCTCATTCTAGTGACCGCCATTCTTGTGCAAGTTTCTCCTGCCATTTTTTTCCTCCATGAAAGTTGATAAGAAAATGCTAAGGCAATGCTAAATGTCAAATTTTAGCCTACATTCTTAAAACCTTTTTGATCCATTTTCTAACATGGTCCACAATCTGCTTCCATAGTACTACGATGTATCTCTTCCAAAACTTGATTGTCTTTCATACCTGGACAAGTAATTTGATAAATGATCTCTTTTAATCTGTCTTGGATTGAAACACTATTGGATGTTCTTGAAGACGGGCCAAGTGTTTACCCAGAACGTCCAAACATATCAATAACAACACATAGTGTAACAGAAATATTCATCCTCATCCAATTATTAAATTCAGAAATATTCAACTAAAAGCCTGGATTTTCCATACACTGGGGCAATTACATATATAACCCATGATTTTAAATTCTCTTGCATGTTTGGCAATTCAGTTGGAATATGTCAAAATATAGAGTTCCTTCATGTCTTCACTCCAACGTCTTGGATGCCATCTCAAAGAAAGGCTCAAAGGATATTCCAAATATTATCTTTAGATGTGGCCATTTCAACATGAAAGGCCAAGTATCCATGCCATATGTCACACTCTTCTATGCATGTGTACATTACCAAGCAATTTGTCATCAATAAACATTGCTGCAAGACAATAATTGTTCAAATAAATTTCTGAGATGTTTTGGATATCTAAAGGGATTTCCTTATAAAGCTCAAGTTCAGCAAAGCATCCAACATGTGGATCATGAAATAGTGGATCCTCACACTAATATATTCACCATGGGACTGAGACAAAGATATAAAAATTGTAAACTACCTCATGTAGATGAGAAAGTGGTGTTGGACACTCTCCATGTTAGAAATGACATTCTTACCATATTCAAATAGCGTCCTTCCTCAATGTAAACAATTCTTCAATAATATGGCCACTCTCCCACATGTGTTACTTCTCCCAATCCTCACACTTAATTGGCACACTGCACCTACACGTTTAGTTCGACAATGCATATGACTTGGGACTTTATACCCACTATAGTGGACCTTCATCCCTCTTCTATTACAAAGCATACTTCTCAGGGTAGGGGAGATCACAACTCCCTGCCCTCCCTCATTTCAATGCGACACGAAAATATTTTCTTGCTCCCTTTCCATTTCATGGCAGTTCTTCAATCAGAAATCTCAATTTCAAGCCCTTCCTTCTAGCTTTATTTAAATCTTTTCATTTCTATCAACTCTAAAAGTAGGTGATAAAAAGGATGGGTAGAAGGCTTGGTACCCAAGCTAGAGTTAAAGAGGAAGAAACATTGAGTTAGACAGTGGAAGATTCCTCTCGTGGGGTAAAAGGATCACAACAAGGCCACAATAAGCCCCCAAGAGAGAAAGAAGATGCTATTGCATGCAGTGGTAACAATCAGAGTACGATGCAACAATGTATATTAAGGTACCATTATCATCCCCTCAAGACTTTGATTGCTGAGGAGAGAGAAAATATTTTAAAAGCAGAATCTGGCAAATTTGAGGCTATAATTTGCAAAGTTGAAATCTTGCACAATTTTGTTTAGAGACCTCATGAGCAAGTTACAGATGTTGATACACTCTTTGATCTCACATCCACACTCCTCGCTATTGTTAATAGATCACAAAACAATGATGGGGATACTCTAGCTGATTTTATTAGTAGTGATATTCTAAGAAACTATAGTGACTAGGCATATGGAAGTAGGTCTTTGGAGGGAAATGATGTTCAAACCCAAATATCATGGAGAAATATTGGGTTTTTAGCTGCTTTTGTTTTCCAGCACGTGGTAGGAATTTGCACTATGCTTGGATCAATGGATAATGAACCCAAGCAAAGGAAAGATATAGTATAGAGAAAACAGACTATGCTGATAGAAAGCACATGACCTAAAGCAGTGAAAGAGTCCCAGGAAGATGAAAAATCAGAAACAGAAAAGAATATGGCAAGCATATTTAACATTTTTGTGAAAACGGAAGCAAGCCAGATTAGAGAATTTAGTTCTAAATAGAATATCATTTTCCCAGACAGTAGAAAAAATCTTTGCATTATCATTTCTAGTAAAGGATGGTAGAGTTGAAATAAATGTCCATGAAAATAGAAAACATTTTGTTGTCCCCAAAAATGCTCCCAGAGCTACAAAAATGGCATTTAGAGAAGCCTCTTACAATCAATTTGTTTTTTGGTTTCATTTTAAAGACTAGAAGTTGATGATGGAAGCTATTGAAAGTGGTGAGGAGTTGATGCCTCACAGAACCAACCCACTTATTATTCCTTGTTCTGAGAAGGTTGCAGAGACTCCTATCAGAGAGATTTCAAGAAACAGGGGCAGAGTGGTACCTACAACTCTTGAGGTGCAGGAGGATGAATTTGGAAGTGATGGTGGTGGTGTAGGTCTTCAATGACCAGCACTGAAGAAGTGAAATAAGTGTCTCCTATGACTTTTGTTTCTCTTTTGGATGCTTTTTGTTGGAAACTATCTCTGTTTCTGTCAGTGCACTGTAATTCATACAGGGAGATAATCTTTAATTTAAGCAATCTACTATATAAACAATGCTATCTTGTTCTCATAATTAGTTATAATTAAGTTTACTGGTAGTGCAAACCCCCAGTCATGTAGTACACCGCTTTAGGCATGGTTCCAAGGTCTAGGCAGAAGACTAACATCACGTAAAAGGAAATTGTTAATGTAATATGTCAAGTTTGATTTGTTAAACCATGATTAGTCTCCTTGTGACAGTATGTTGTAATTTTATGTTTGAAAAGTATTTTGAGATACCAAACAACAACAAAGTTTTTGATTGTGTAGTTGGTTTAATTTGAGAATACATAGAGATGAGAGTAGGGTAAGGGCAAGCGAAAATAAATGTAAATACAAAGGTTCAAAAAACTAGCTAGCAGCCCTTACCATACCCAAACCTTTTTACTGGCACTATAGGGATATAGAGATCCACCCAGATGTGTGTGGAGAATAAGTAGGGATATGCATGCTCTGGATTGACTAGTTGCTTGCGCCTAGCTCAAGCAAGTGCAACTAGTAGATGTCAAGAGATTGGGAATATATATATATATATTAAGTATGTGTATATGAAATTAATTATGTCCCCTTTTGATTTTCAAGGTGGGAGGAATGCAATGGAGAAAGGGAGATCATACTTGTCCTCTATATCCCACTTATCATGGCACTAGGATAAGTCCCAATAATAAGAGTTGATTTCACTCATAAGTATATGATTGTAAAAGTCCATCATGAACTTTATTAACCTAAGCCATCCTTTAGTTGAGTCTCATCCTTTAGTTGAAGTTTCAATCAAGATACTTGGCCTCTTTTCAACCCTTTAGTCTTCCTGGAATAGATATAGAACAACCCTATTTAACCCACGTTGAATGCCTCTTTTTGTTGTGATCTTAAACTTCAAAATTTGACCCTTCTCCCTACAAGAGCACCCAAGAACAACACAAAACAACCTCTCTTTCACATGTTGTACCTACAACAAAACATAAGACTTCCACGTTGCTTCTAGGGATTCTTTCTTACTGTATTATGGATCCTTCTTGAAGTGTCTAGGGCCTCTCTGAGTGTTGCTTTAGACCTTCCTTGAGTACAGCTATATGCTTCTTCTTAATGGCTGATAAGGGCCTCCCTCTTGCTATGGATTAAAGCCTCCTTTGATCTGGATAAGAGCCTTCCTTTTGTTGCGTATCTAGCCTCTCTAGACTGTGTCTTTATGCCTACCTTGACTTTATCTTAGGCCTCTCTCTAGACTGTGTCTTACGCCTCTCCCTTTTTGTGGCTAAGCCTCCTTTTATATTGCGGTTAGGGCTTCCTTTTACTGTAGCTAGGGCTTCCTTTTTGAATGTGGCTAAAGCTCCTTCAAGAATGCGTCTAGGTCTCCCTTCATGACTGTAGCTAGGGCTCCTTTGTGACCACAACTAGGGATCCCACTATTATAGCCTGCTAGCCTCGTGCTACCTAGGGATTCTCACACTGTAGCAAGCTTTTTTGCTTCATCCGCATCCATCTATACCCACATCTTCCTGTCCTGCTACTCTCTCTTCAGGGCTCTCGTAGCAAGGTATAATCCAAGAGGTTGGGTACCTTAGGTATCAACCCCTCATCACTTGTATTCCTCCTGACTACAGCTCGATGTCTTCCCACCTCTTCTACAGATGTACATGAGCACTCGTTGTAGTGCCTAGCATGCCCTGGGACATTACAACATGAGTACTAGTACATTAACTACGCTAAAAGGTCACTTTCTTGCTAATTTGAGCATGGATATCTCTTTTACAAAGCAATATTTCGTAGCTTTGTTTACGTTAGTGGTTTGATGAGAACATTTCTACAGTCGTTTCATTGAATTTCTTAAAGATTTTAGATTTATGCTTTTTGACAAAAAAGGGCTAACATTTTACCCTAGCTAAGTAGGGATTCTAAAACTAACCTTCTAGCTTGGTTCCTTTTTGTTCCATCTAAGCTTGGAAAAGTGTCACAAATTTACATTTAACAATGTAAGAATCTAGTCTTCTCTAGAAATAATCAAGCCAACTCTTCATTTTGCAAATTACCTACCAGTTCTAGACATATTATTTGAAATTTCTATGATGAAGGTGTTAGATTTAGGTAAGTGATATAGAATGCACACCTACAGTTCTATTGTTCACCTATTAGACCATTGAAAATTATAGGAAAAATTGAAAGGGTTGGACATGAATGTTCCAACAAAACTCTTATTGGCCTGCAATACATATATTCATAACACATACCTACAATACTATTGTTCACCTATTCTACTAGTGCATATTGTAGGCAAACTGTTAATGTTGGACTTCGTTGTCTCAAGTTCACACACTAGTGCTAAAGAAGAAACGTATTGTGTGCATCCTTAGATATGTTTGAAATTGCAAGCTAACTATTTAAATAAAGGCATGTATAAAACTTCTATATTAGCAAAATAACCATCAATATTTTTTTCTAGCATTTTGGGCTGGATTCACAATAGTGTGCTAAAAGGTGTCATTCCAATGTCTGGAAATTAGGATATAAAAATGTGAGATACATGCTCTACATCTTTGGGTTATCTCCTTTTCAAATTTGATTTATTTAGGCTACATGTTAATTGTTTGAACTTTGAACTTTGAATAAATTCCTGAATGGACTTCCTAAATACTCGAATGAATGGACTTCATAAGGTAGTGGTACAATAAATTGTGTTATTTCAAAGATTTGACTTCCATATTTTCACAAAATACAGTGTCCTCAATAGATACTTATATGTATATATACTTATGTTTAGGATTATATGTGTTGGAGGGGTTCCTTTATGTTTTACTATAATCCTAATGCTAACAAGCTTTAGCTGACTTTTTTCATCAATTATTCATAGAATATACAAAATGTTTCATTGTCTAAATGTGGCAAAAATTACATTTCTCCTGATTTATTTTTTTTATTGTTCATGAAAAGATAATAATGTTGTAGGAATGAGGTATCCTATAGTCTGTTTCAGTTTGTGGATATTGTTTTCCTCCCATTTGTTTACAAAGATGTATATTTGATTTTCATGTTGATGGTTTTTGCATGTATCTTATCTAGCCCCAAATGGTGGTAATGGAGCGGATCTTGAGAAGTAGTCATGGAAATATCCTATCAGAGGTTAATGTTACAATACCACTTCCACCTGGTATCAAAAGAAGTTCAATGGTAAGTGACATAAAGAAGATTTATTTAACGAAAGGGTTGAAAGGACAACCTCATGTCTTAGTTCTAAGTCATTTATTTGCGTTTCTTAGCTCTAAGTCATTTGTTTTTGAGCTTTACCTGATTAATTAATTCACTAATCCAATATGCATGGATTGTATTTCTGCCCCGATGTTAGTTACTTGACATCGTTGATATAACATTCAATTCTAGACCACTTTTATTTTAAGTCAGAGGTTTTATTGGTTGAAAAGATGTTCATATTTTGATTGGTTTACTTGGAGTTTGATTTAAAAAAAAAATTCTAAATTCCACATGGATGTTATTTTTCAGGGTTAGCTATTTGCACTAGTAAGGTTAGATGAGTCCTAGAACATAGGTATACAACAAGAACATCCTTGACCTTTGTTGTGTATCTGTTATTCTTTATATCATTGATGGATGGTTATTGATTATGGAAAACAGAAGATGGGAAGGCCCTGCCAATTCTCTTGAAAAAACAAAATAAAATGGAGTGGTAGAATTGTGTTTTAAAGGGTTAGCCAGAAATCAGTACCTGAAAGATAGAACTTGAGAATGGCAAACTATCAGATCTGATCCAGAGACACAACAGACCATGGAAAAAAAATGATGGTATTGGTGAGTCTTCCTAGAAAATAAGCTCTAATTGTTAGACCGTTGCCCAAATTTCAGCTATCTGCAATGGAAATAGTGACTCTAGATTTATTTATATGAACAATGACTTTCGCAATTGTCCTATTCATTTCCTATGAATGATTTTGATTTTCAAACTCCAACTAGTTTGTTGTTAAATTAAGTAAAGCTTTGATGACAAACTTATAGTTTTCAAATCTCTTTTCTAAATCTATTTTCTTGAGAAAATTTGTCTTTTTACTTTAGGTATTGTATATTGCTACTGTGTGACATATGCTATGATATAATTGCCTGGATAAATAGATAGAAGTGTTGTACAACATAGTCTTTTTTAAATCTAATGAAACAATATTTCCAAATACAAAATTTATTAATTAAGAACATCTTTTACACTTCTTTTCTAAGTTATGATTATATTTCGGTAGAGGATTTTGTGTACACTGATATTGTGTTGTCTCTTAGGTTTTTGTCAGGTAACAATGGTTAATAAGGAATATGTTCTTGATCAGCAGGCACACATCTTATTCTACTATCAATAGGAAACCCCATGGTTTTCAGGCATGGCAACAAAAATGTAGATGTTAGTGGAGTATCCAAAGTCTCTGTTGGATGAATTTAATATTAGTGATGATTTTGATTCCTTTTTAGATAAAGAATGTCATGAGTCAAATTCAAATAAGCAGAAGAAGCTCAAGAATGAAGGTGAATCTATTGCTTTTTGTCCAAGTCAATTTCTTTTATTTGTTGGTTGCTGTCATGTTTTGGGTGTGGACTTGTGAAAATCCAAATTGCATGTTGGTTTATGTAAAGAGGATATATATATATATATATAATTTATAATATGTCGTTCATGTTTTTTAGAGATCTACATTACATTTGCATAGAAGTTTAGATATCATTCAAATATCTAAACACCAAACAACAACAACATTGAGATTTTTCTTTCACTCAGCCTATAAGATATTGCATCTGTTTTCATCAATGTTCTTCTTCCATATGTTATCAACTTATGACATTTCCTTTGCAATATTTGGTGCATTTTCTAGTTATAGGTCATTTATAGATTATAAATGTCCCGAGACTACTTCATATTGAGTATTGAATTGAACATATTGATTCTCTTATACATAAATATTTTTCCCTTCACCCACTTTTCATAACTTCCATAGCCATTAGGTAGGGACATGCAACTTTGATGTTGCTTTGCTTGTTTAGTAAAATATTGTCGAGACTTTAATTTATGGAAAGTTGTAGAATTTACAATTTATGAAGTTTGAAGGTCTAATTTTAAAAGTCTAATTCTTTAAAGGGTGCTAGCTAAATGGAAGAACACCTGATTCACAAGTAGGAGGTTGGTGGTTTGATTCCATCCTGCCCTAACATGATCCATATTGAATGAGCTTTTGACCATCACCAATGAGCTTTGGTGACATTTTTCAACTGTCACCAAAGTATGAAATGGTGACGATCAACAAACGCCACCATATATATGCATCAATAGTGACAAACCTCAAAGGTCTGTAACCATAAATCATTGTTGTTGATATGAAATGGTGACGGTCGATGTCCATCATTATAGTCATTATTCATGACAGACCTTGAATGTCACCACAACACCTATACTTATGGCAATGTGGCTTTTGGTGAGGGTCAACGAACGTCACCATATATATGCAAAAATAAATCATTGATGTTCATATGAAATGGTGACGGTTGTTATCCGTCATTATAATCAATATTCGTGATGGACCTTTAATGTCACCATAACACCTATGGTTTTGGTGATGCCACCTTTGGTGACGTTTAGTTTTTTGTGATGGAGGCTATGGTCCATCACAATTGCTCATATGAAATGGTGACAGTCAATATCTGTCATTATAAATCATTATTGGTGATGCACTTTGAATGTCACTACAACACCTATACTTTTGGCGATGCCACTTTTGGTGACGTTCAATTTTTGGTGACGGAGGATATGGTCCATCACCATTGCTCATATGAAATGGTGATGACCACTATCCGTCACTATAAACCATTATTGGTGACAGACTTTAAAAGTCACTGCAACACCTATACTTTTGGCGATGGCACTTTTGGTGGTGTTCAGGTTTTGGTGACAAAGGCTCTTTTGACCGTTAGCAATGAGCTTATGGTGGCATTTTTCGCCCCTCGCCAATGTCATTTTTTCTTGTAGTGTATCCACCTCCACCATGACGGAATCATATTGTTTTTTCTTTGGTAATCCAGTAATAAAATCCAAAGAAATCACATACCATTTCCTTTCAGGAATGGGCAGTGAGCTCAACAATCTAGCAAGGTGTTCGTGTTCCATCATTACCTATTCACATTCCATACATTTTTCTAAGTATTCTGCCACCTCCATTTTCATTTCTAGCCAAAATATTTCTTTCCTTAATGTTGTTATCATATTTTGATATCCAAGATGGCCTCCATATGGTTTATTCTAATATTCATCTAGTATATATTTTTTAAAGTACTCATGTTGGGAACATCAAATCTATTTTTATAAGTTAGCAACTTCTTAAAATTGTTGGAATTTCCAGGTATCTATGATCCTGTTCTTATGATTTTTTAAGATTCTTTACAAAATATGTATTAATACTACTAGAAAATACTCCCATTAAAGCATGTACATGCTTTCTTAAGGCATCTACTATTTTATTTTATTTTCCTTTTATGCATTTAATATCAAATTCAAATTTAGTGAGGAAAGAAAACAACCTTATATGTAAGTCATTGAAATCTGGTTGGATGAAAAAGTATTTTAAAGCTTATATGATCCCTCACCAGAGTAAATTTTTTTCCTAACGGGTAGTGTCTCCATATCTTTAAAACATGTATTAATGCATCCAACTCTAAGTCATACACAAAATACTTTTTTTTGTGTGGTTTCAATTTCCTAGACTCATTGGCTAATATAACATTTTCCTGTATCAAAACTTCCTGAATGCCTTCCAAACAAGCATCAGTGCAAACAATGAATTCCTTGTTTTGGTCTTCAGTTTTCAGTGTGGGAGCTTCTGCCAGTAATTTTTTCAATTTGTCAAAGATTTATTGACATCTAGCTATCCACTCAGAATTTGTTCCCTTTCTCCTTAAAGAAGTGATAGGGTAAGCCAGTTTAGAGAAATCTTCTATAATTCTTCGATAATATACGATGATTCCCATAAACGAGCTAATGACTAACACATCCTTAAATACGGGCCAATTTAATATATCTCTTACCTTTTCAAGATCAAGATACAATCCCTCGTTTGAAATGATGTGACCCAAATATTGTATTCTCTCTTTATGAAACTCACATTTTCTATGTTTTGCATATAGCTAATGTTCTCTTGAAGTTTGTAGTACTAATTTCAGATGTCATTTGTGCTCATCTTCATTCTTAGAATATATTAAGATATCATGTATGAACACTAGTACAAATTTATCAAGGTACTTATGAAGTGCATTTCTCATTAAAACATAAAAGTTTCTAGTGCGTTAGTAATACGAAAGGGTAACACTATGAACACATAGTGACCATATTTGGTTCTAAAAGTTGTCTTGTGAATATCTTCATATTTTATTTATAGATGATCATAGCCAATCCTTAAATAAATCTTTGAAAATATAGTTGATCCCCTCACTTGATCAAATAGATCATCATCGATACAGGGTATAGACTATTTATTTTTATAAATGTGCGATCTTTTATCTTGGAGGATAGTGCAACCCCCCCCCCCCCCCCAAGGTGAGACAGAAGGTCTAATGCAACCTCTATATAATAGTTATTGTAAGTGAATATTTAGTTGTAATAATTTTGATATACTCTTTCGATAAGGAGCCCTAGACATTAGGGTGGCACCTTGTACTAGATTGATAGAGAAATTTGTGTCTTCGTTGGGAGAAACCTGGGATTTCCTCTGGAAAAACATCTTTCAATTCATTAATGGCTGGAAGGGTCTCTAAATTTTCCTTTTCTGTTTGTTGTGTGCTTGTTTCCATCTGAACCATGTATATCTGACATCCTTTTCTTGCACTCTTTTTCAGTGGTAATGCTGAAATTTTTATAATTGATATTTCCTTTGGCATACCTTTAATTATCCTGGGTTTTCCATCTTGGCTCATGCCACTTGTTGTTTTCTCAAAACAATTTATAATTGCTCCCTTTTTCTCCAACCATCCCATGCCTATTAACACATCATAGGATCCTGAAGGAAGAGTGCTTAAATTTAATTCTGTGGAATATCCATTCAAGTTAATGAGACAATGTCTTACTTGAATGGCTACCCTTCTTTCTCTACTAGTTGCTAACTATACCAACCATGCAATCTTGAATTTTTCAGATTTTTAATTGACATTTTTGCACAAGTTGGGGACTATTGTAACTTAAACTAGCCCTTGGAACAATTAAAGTAGAAATAGGTTGGCCTAAAATAGTACCTTCAATCTCAATCATGGTAGATTGATGCTCAACCTGCCTATCCTCCTATGCAACACTGATCCTAGGAATGTTTCTGGCAACATCATTCACACTTGTTGCTTCATGGACCGCTGATTATGCATGAAGTCCCTCAATAAGTGTGCTCCACGACAACCCCAACATTTCAATGGTTCTATCTCCTTAACCCTAATTCTCATTTTTCTATTCATCTCCATGGTTTTGACCTAGTATGAGATTGTGCCAGCTAATTTATATTTCCCTTTCTGAATTTCTTCCATTGATGGTCCCTCCCAAAATTCTTATGATAATAGGGTCTTTGTCTTTTTTTACTCATTACAGTCTCATTTATGTCTTTACTTTGCCAAATTTTTAAGCCCTCACCTCTATTCTTGAACTGTTGGTAGCACGGTCTTGCTTTTCGTATTGCCTCATTGGTTGTCTTAGGATTTTCAAATTTGATTATTATTTGTAAGGAGTTGGTAAGCAGTTCAAAAATAGTTGTACCTAGATTTCTCCTCTTAAAAAAGTGTGATACCACAATAAATTGATAAAAGTTTCTACCAACTAATCCATTGTTACTGCCCCAACCTTAACTCATGAAATTCCTTGGCATGATCATCATAGTATCTTTTAGTCCAATAATAAGATTTAAATTGTTTCTGGAATTCCTCTTAGGAAACAATTTTTTCCTACAAAGTATGACCACTTTTGGCCTGTTCACACCAGAGGAGAGTTCTTCCTTGCAGCTAGTAAATGGCCAATCTTCCCTTCAGATTACTATCATAGGCATAGGCTTGAAAATAATTGGTCATGTTTAGGAGCCAAGCCTCTGCATCCTCCTCATTTTCCTTGCCAAAAGTAGGGGGATTTGTCTTTAGGAATTACCCTTGGAGTTGCATCCTCCTCTTTCTCTTATTTGATTTTGGGCAAGTCTTATCAAAATCACCTCTTCTTTCATAAATCTTAGATTCCATCTCAACATTTTTATTTTTGGTGCATCATGTTCAATTACTCTGTGACAAGACTTTTTCGTCACTTCTCTTATCATTCATTACTTCTCTTCACTAGATTTTAGCAGACATTCACTAGTACTCCTGAGATGAGACAAATATTGTTTCATATTTATGATAACATCCATAAATTGAGAGATTGGTGGGGTAATTCCATTCCCCAACTCAACATATAATTCTTCACTAACTGTAATGGTTGGTGGTGAATTCTCCACCATTCTGTTGTCGCCTTCTTCACTCACGTACCTTATAAACAATACAACCTATTTTTAGTATTTCATATTTACACTTACACACATATTTCATTTTGGTATGATGGTTCCTTCCATGCCCAGTGTTCAAACTGAGGCTCCAATACCATTTATAACATTCCTCCACTCACATAATTTTGTTTTAATACTACTTTTATATAAACAAGGTTCCCAAATTCCCTTATCATGGTTACTCAAATTCTACAACTTATTTCCTTGTTGTTTTTGATGTTGTGGATACATTAAACCACTTCCTTAATTATATGAAATCCTCATGGTCAAATTTTATTAGTTACAGGTAATGGTGGTATTGATAACTTTGGTCATATTATTTATTGTGCAAATTCCTAAGCATGGGATTAGGAAGAAGTATGATTTAAAAGAAATGGCACGTCCCTTATGATGTTTGTGGAAAGGCCCCATTTACTAGTGCTAACGCTTATGCCATTTATCCTCGGTCCACGGTATGCAGTTATGCATGAACATTAATACAAGTTCTTATAAGTGCTTGGGTGTGTGGTGTATCTTTAACCTTAGTATTTGAAATGTAATTTAATAGGGGGAATGTATCATTGTTACACTAAATTTCTGGTGAAATTTTCATTAAGTGTTCTTGACGTGTAACCAAGGTTTATATGTGAAACCTCTCTTCTTTATCAAAACATAGAATTTTATTTCATTCACCTAGCTAGTTTTTGGAACGCTCATAGATCAAAATTTGGTCTCTGTGCCTGAATGGTTGTGTGCCACATATGTCAGGCTCATGTGAACTTCAAAGGTCCTACTCTACCCTCCACTCATATATGGTTATATTTTATCCGTATTCCATTTGATTATTGGTATGAATGCCTCTCTCTTACCCTAGTGATCATGTTTGTAGGTTGTTGCATTCTGGAAACTTCTAACCTTGCCTCGATGGTGTTAAGCTCCTGTAACAACGTCATGATATGACTAGGAATGCTAACATATGAGGTTCCATTTATGTTTTTGTGGCATCCACTAAGAAGCCTCTGCACTTCCACTTCTCTTTCATGCAGGTAAGCTATTTTTGTAATAGTCTATGCCTAGAAAGGGAACCAGATGGATTTTCACCTTCAACCGAGATTTTCTTGACACCATTTCTTAGTTTTATTTTGTTAAAGACCTTATTTCTCATTTCTATGCTTGAAATGATTCTAATGGTGGTTTATCAAAATCTCAGGAATGTAATTAGGATATGTTGTCTACTCGAGTTTTGATATTTCTAACCCTAGTTTCATTGTGCGGAAATAGATGATCCTTCTAGAGATCATTTCCTTATGTATGCCCAACATGGTATCGTTACTCTTACTTTATTGAATTTATTCATCTTTTTTCCTATGTACATTCTAGGTATCCTTCGACCTTATAGTGAAAATGGCATTGAATAATAATAATTTCCCTCTCTGCTGCACATTCTAGGGAAGATAGTGTCCTTTCGGTAGAAAGATTCCCTCAATTGGTAACCAATCACATTGGTGGTTTATAACTGACTTCTATTCAATTACATTGGTTCCACAAACAGGGCTGGAAATAACTAGGTTCCTATATTTCAAGTAACTCCAATGCCTGTAGGCTCATGATTTTTCTTTCTTTAAAGTCCAAAACATGGTTAGATTGTTTTCATCCACTGTTTAATCTCCCCTATGTGCACCCAAGTCAATTCTTATGTATAACTTCTTCTTCTCGAAGGAGTAGTTCACGCATTAAGAGTTAATGGTTTTATTTTTCCTAGTAAGTGTAAATTCTCCCTTATTAAGGGTTGCTACTGGTTTCAATTTTTTTCCTTCGAGTCTGAACACATAATTAGAAACTAGAACAATATGTTGATATCAAGTTTGTTTTTATTTATTAAATATAAACATATATTTAATAGAGGTTTCAACCTCCAATTAGAGATTGACTTAAGTCTTCCCTCTCAGAAGTTTCAATGTATTAATATTCTTAATCGATATGTGTTCTCATATTTTTCCTCACCATGGTCCATATATATATATATATATATATATATATATATATATATATTTATATTTATCCTTATTCCATGAGTTATGAAATATTTGTCTATATGCAAAGCTTATCATGTGATTGCATTTTTCTTTCCCTTTTCCAATCATGTTTAGTAAATATATATAATGGTGGTTTATGGGTGAAATCCTTATATGATTTGAATTCAATCTAAAAATATTTGTATTTCTCTTCTTTGGTTGTTCACTCTAGTTTTACTACTAATATGGGTAAATTTACCCTTTGATTTCTTTGAAGGTATACACGTAATATGCATTAAATCTCATAGACCTATTTGCCTATGTTGAGTATTAAATGTGACCAGTCTCTTCCCAGTATTTCATAAATGGTTTGAAGAACTTATGTCTACATATCTACTATGAAAATTCTCCACCTAGAAAAGTTTTATGTCAAGGGTTTTTCAACAATTATGTGCAAAGTTTTTTTTTTTAATCTTGAATCTATGTTGTAACAATTTGTAGATTCGTATGGTACTGGTGCCAACGCTAGTAGTGAGATATTTTCCCTTATTTTCACACACACTTATGTCAATCGTTGGAATTTTTAATTCTTGACTTAACTACTCCCTTCCTTCCTTCAACTTGACGAAATCTCAACAAAGGTTACAGAAGTTGAGTGTGTAGACAACACTCCCTTAACTCCTTTGCATATCCACTAGTGTACTACAGTCTATTGTAATTTTTGAATATTGTTGATCCATGTCAAATACTTGAGTGGAATAGATATTATTCTAAGTTATATACATCTACCTTAACACTTATAACTCTATAGCCACTACTAGTTTTTCCCTTCTCATTGAATTCCATTCCAGGGTTTAATACTTTATATGTTAAGCTAATTTTTTTGAATCAATATTATTGTACATATTAGTTTTATTGGGTCGGGTATACCATTACTAGTAATTTAATAAATTTATTCTTCTCTCATGAGCATCTGAGTCGATATTGCAAGAGGTAACTTTTAAAATTTACAATATTGAATGATCCCTGAATTTGCAGAGCTTAATATCTCTCTATAGCTCGAAATTGGAAATTGAAATTTCCATGGTATCTTTATTTCGAAATTTTGATTCGATTTTGATGAATCTCTTCCTTTGATAATCTAGGAAAATATATAGACATTGACTATATCAATTAAATATGGAAAATACACGCAAAAATACCCTAACTACCAATTCATAGTTTAATATCGTCTCCCACAGGTTACATATTACTACTGCATTGTAATTCTGGTCAAACGCTCACCATATTATGAAAATAAATGAATCCTTTATTTCCTTAGTGTATCTTACCCTTACAGAGGGAAAACTATGTAACCTAGACTATAAACCAATTTGACTCGTGCACCCATAGTTATTCGGAATCCAATAGAAGCTGGAGATAGTTAACCATAATAGCAACCAAGCTATGGGCTTCAGGTAACAAATTTTGTTTTCCTTCCTACACTACTTCACTTTCTCTAATTTCACTAGATTAAAACATCCTCATTTATGCACTCATAAGAAATTAAATATCCATATATTTATACCATACATATCCATTTTCTGTCTACATACATTCCAATTAATTACAAAGCCACTCCCCCCTTACATGCACAACCATTTCGGTAACTAATAAGATATAAAAATATAAATCTATTAGAATATATATCTAGTATGATCAATCCTACTTTCATACTTAGAAAATAAACAACACGCTCAAGCTTTTCCATATAAACAATATTTAATACTTCTCCGTTACAAATTGGAACTGCACTTGGGTGAACTACTTTCCTCCTAACCTTGAACTGAGTCCTATAGTTCCCCCCGAGCTGAGATATGCTTGATAGAGACTTAGAAACCTCTTGTGATTCGAGATAATGTATTTTATACATTACTTCCCTGGCATAGTTTTCCTCAGTGGTGCCCCGCTTTTCATAGGTATACCAACCGACTAGCCTAGGCTTTCTTTCTTTTCTTTTTTGTTTTTTTTCCCCCAAAAATGTTTTTCATCCTTTTTCTTTAAAGCTCGTGTTTCTCTCCCATGATACTTTATTCAAACCTACAAAACTTTTTTCTACAACTAAGTGATCCAATAGATCTTCTTTCCCATCATATTAAATCTTATTAATCAACACCTAGGAATTTTTAGGAGTTATTCAAGGGAAGCTTGTCGTGATCTTATCTAGCAACAATGGTTTCCGGATATTGGCAAGAATATCTTAAATCAAATGTTTCTTTCCAAAGTAATTCCCAAATTTCCTTTTCATTCCTAAAGCTCATTTATTACCTCATCATACTTTATTTTTCATATTAATTCAAAACCATCATGTCTTCCTAGCCATCACATCAAAACATATTTCAATCTAATAAGAGAAAAATATTGGATAGAAACATAGGGGTATTGCATCTTCCATACCTTCTTTTTATTACACCATCGTCAGGGTTTATTGTTCATCTGCTTCATTCCTGAAACAATGTTGGGTAACATTCCTTCATGGTATGCTCTCACTCCCAGTTGCCTCCTAAGGTGTAAAGTGTCGCCAATGCACCTTAGCGTGAGTCATGACTAGATTCCAAAGGAATATCTCTTTCCAGTCTATGATGCATAGTGGATCTGATAGAAAATCTCGTTTGGGTTCCACTTGTATCAAATTCCAGTAAATTACATGAGAATTATCATGGACATATTTTTTAAGAAAAGACACATGAAAACATTGTGCACTTTAATATGGATGGGAAAATCCAGTTGGTATGCAACATGGCCAATTTTGTCCAATATTTGAAAAGGTCCACAAAATTGTGGTGCTGATTTTGCACAGGTCCAGGTTCTTAATGTACTTTTCTTGATTTTATTCTTAAGTAAACATGGTCTCCAATCTTAAATTCTTTATGGATTATTTTCTTTCTCGCATAAATTTTATGTTTGTCCTATGTAGTTTTGATGTTCTGCCTCATCTTTTGTACTATATGTTCTGTTTCCTACAAATATTCTGGTCTTAATATCAATCTATCCTTCATCTGGCTGCAACTAAGAGGTGTGTGAGATTTTCTACCATATAAATCTTCAAAAGGACTCATTTTGAGTGAAGTTTGGTAGCTATTGTTGTATGTAAATTCTACGAAAGGAAGAAAATCCTCCCATTTGGTAGGCTTGTCCATGATGTACAGTTACAACATATCTTCCAATATATGATTCGACCTTTATGTCTATCCATCTATATGACGGTGATATGTAGTGCTAAAATTTAATTGAGTTCACATGCCCCCAAATATATCTTTCTCAAACTCAAAGTTAAACTTAGCATCCCTCTCTGACACTACCATCTTCAACACTCCATCTAGTTGTAAAATTTCCTTCATGAAAATATTGGCAACCTGTGTTGTTCCATAATTAGATTGAACTGGTATAAAATGTGACTCTTTACTCATAGTGTCCACCACCACCATTATTGAATCATGATTTTTTTTTGTCTCTATTAATCATGTAATAAAATCTAATGAAATCACATCCCGTTTCCATTCCAGAATGGGCAGTGGGATCAACAATCCAATAGGGTGTTGGTGTTCCACCTTTACTTATTGATATTCTATATGTTTTGCTAAGTATTGTGCCACATCCCTTTTCATCCCTCGCTAAAATAATTCTTTCCTTAGTGTTGTTATCATATTTTTATATCCAAGATGGCCTCCATATGGTTTCTTTTAATATTTATCCAGTATCATTTATTTAAAATTACTCATGTTGGGAACATAAAATCTATTTATGTAGGTTAGCAATTTTTCAAAATTTTCAGCATATCCTCGGATTTCCATTTGCTGTAATTTTTGTTGAATTTCCAAGTATCTATGATATTTCTTTTTTAGTTTTTAATCTTTTCTGCAAAACATGTACTAATACAGATAACATATACTCCCATTAAAGCATGCCCATGCCTACTTAAGGCATCTTCTATTTTATTATATTTTCCTTTTATGTGTTTAATATCAAATTCAAACTCAATAAGTAAATTCAGCCACGTTGTCTATCCAACATTTAAATCCGGTTCATTGAAAAAGTATTTTAAGCTTATATGATATGTTACCAGAGTAAATTTTTTCCTAAGAGGTAATGTCTCCACATATTTAAAGCATATATTACTACAACCAACTCTAAATATTACACATTATAATTGCTTTTGTGTGGTTTCAGTTTCCTAGACTCATAGGCTAAAACAAAATTTTCCTCCATCAAAAATTCCCCAAGGCCTTGCAAACAAGCATCAATGTAAACAATTAATTTCTTGTTTGGGCCTATTTTCCACTATAGGAGATTCTGTGAGTAATTGTTTCAATTTTTGAAATCTTTCCTTACATTTGACTGTCCACTCAAACTTTGTTCCCTTTTTCTGTAAAAGGTTGATAGGGTAAGCTAGTTTAGAAAAACCTTCTATAAATATTCAATAATATCCAGTGATTCCCATAAATCAGTGGACGATTGACATATATTTAGGTATGGCCGAATTTAATATAGATCTAACCTTCTCAAGATCAATATATAATCCCTATTTTGAAATGATGTGACCCAAATATTGTATTATGTCTTTATAAAACTCACATTTGCTAAGATTTTCATATAGCTAATGTTCTCTTAAAGGTTGTAGTACTGATTTCATACGTTCTTTGTGCTCTTATTTATTCTTGGAATACACTAAGATGTTGTCTATGAACACCACTACAAATTTATCAAGGTTCTTATGAAGTACACTCTTCATTAAACACATAAAAGTTGTTGGTACATTAGTAAGACAAAAAGGTAACACTACGAGCTCATAGTCACCATATCTCATTCTAAAAGATCTATTGTGATTACCTTAATCTTTTATTCGCAGTTGATGATATTCGGTCCTTAATTTTTTTTTTGAAAACATAGTTTCTCCCCTCACTTGATCAAACAAATCATCAATACAGGGTGGTGGGTATTTATTTTTGATAGTTAACTTATTCAATTGGCGTTAATCAATGCACATTCTAAATGTGCCATCTGTTTTCTTGATGAATAGTACAGGGCTCCCCCAAGGTGAGACGCTAGGTCTAATGTAACCCTTATCTAATAGTCCATGTAACTGCATCGTCAGATCTAATAATTTCGGTATACTCATTCAATAAGGACCTCTAAACACTTAGGTGGCACCTGGTACTAGATCGATGGAGAAATATATGTCTCTGTGGGGAGGTAAAATTGGGACATCCTTTATAAAAACATGTTTTAATTCACTAACGACTGGTATGGTCTCTAAAATTTCCTTTTCTGTTTGTTTTGTGTTTATTTCCACCTGCACCATCTATATTTGACATCCTCTTCTTGCACTCCTTTTAAGAGGTAAGGCTGAAATTTTTTTGACTGGTATTTCCTTTGGTATACCTTTAATTATCTGGGTTTTCCCTTCTTGACTCACATAACTTGTTGTTTCTCCAAATAAGTTATAATCACTTCATGTTTCTCCAACTAGTCCATTCCTATTAATACATCATAGGATCCTAAAGGGAGAGTGTTTAAATTTACTTCTATAGAATATCCATTCAAGTTAGCGAGACAATTTGTTACTTGACTACCTACGTTTCTTTTTGTACTGGTTGCTAACTGTACCAACCATGCAATCTTGAATTTTTCAGATTTTAATTCACATTTTTCTACAAGTTGGGGACTGTTATAGCTTAAAATAGCCCCTGGAACAATTAAGACAGAAATAGATTGGTTTAAAATAGTACCTTAAATCTCAATCATGGTATATTGATGCTCAACCTATTTGTCCTTCAGTGCAACACTGATCCTAGGAATGTTTTTGGCAACATCATTCACAATTGTTGCTTCGTGGACTGCTTGAATATTTTAAATAGATTGTAGATTATGCGGGAAGTCCCTCAATAAGTGTGGTTCGCCACAACCCCAACATTTCAATGGTTCTCTCTCCCTGGCCCCGCTATTCTTTTTGTTGTTTAGATCCATGGGTTTTGACCCAGTGTGAGACTGTGTCGACTGATTCAAATTTCCCTTGCTGAATTTCTTCCACTAATGGCCCTTCCCAAAATTCTTATGATAAGAGGGTTTTTGTCTTTTTGCACTTGTTATAGTCTTATTTCTGTCTTTATTTTTCTAGTTTTTTAAGCCCTCACCTCTATTTTGGAAGTTTTGTTACCATAATCTTGGTTATCTTATTTTGGAACTTTTGGTACCACAATTTTCAAACTCAATTGTTTTTTTGTAAGGAGCTTGTAAGAAGTTCAAAATCTTTTTACCTTGGCTTTCTCCTCTTTCATATAAGGGACATACCATAATAAATTTGTAACTTTTTCCACAAACTCATCCATTATGAATTGCCCCAACCTTAAAATTCCTTGGCACAATCATCATAGTATATTTGATTCAAATAACAAGATCTAAATTGTTTATGGAATTCCTCCAAGGAAACTATTTTTTCCTCCAATGTATGCACAATTTTGGCCTCTTCCCACTAGAGAGGAACTCTGCCTTGAAGTTAATGAGTGGTCAATTTGGCCTTCATATTACTATGATACTCATAGACTTGAAAATACTTGCTCACGTTTAGGAGCCAAGCCTCTACATCCTCTTCCTTTTCCCCATCACAAGTATGCATTTTTATCTTCCCAAATTCCCCTTGTAGTTACATCCTCCTCTTTCTCTTCTATTATTTTGGTTGAATCCAATCAAAATCACCTTAACTTTCATACTTCTTTGGTTCCATCTCAACATTTTCTCTTTTTAGTGCCTCATGTTCAATTACTCTATGACTAGAATTTCTCGTCATTTCTATTATTATCCTTTCTTGCTCTTCACTAGATTTTAACATGTGTTCATTACAGCTCCTAAGATGAGCCAACTCTTGTTGCAAATTTCTGATAACATCCTTAAAATGAGAGGTTGGTGGGGCACTTCCATTCCCCAACTCACCGTACAATTCTTCACCAACTGCAATGTCTGATGGGGAATTCTCTGCCATTATTTTGTGGCATTCTTCACTCATGTACCTTATAAGCAAAAGAAGTTATTATTAGTATTCCATGTTTACACTTCTAAACATATTCCATTTTAATATGATGGTTCCTTCCAAGCCCAACCTTGAAGCTAAGGCTTTGATACCATTTCTAACATTCCTCCATTCACATACTATATATCGTAGAAAATTTTAGGGGTGAATGTTTGCCCTTTGGTGAAATTAAGGGGTTTTAAATTTTTAGTGGGCGAATATTTTGTATCATAGTACATTTTTACAAATCACCTCAAATAGCCCACCTTATTTTAAGGGAGAGGGTAAAAAAGGTAAATTTAGCCCTTGAAATTAGGAGTTACAACCTTCCATTCGCCCATTTTCAAGAATAGGTTTTATTTAAGTGAATCCATTCGCCCATTTTCAAGAATAGGTTTTATTTAAGTGAATCCTATGGGCCAAATACCATATTTATAAAAGAGATATGGTAAATTAATAAAAATATAAATAAATGAGAGGTATGGTAAATAAATAAAGCATTTTTTATATTTACTCCATAAGTCACCTTATATACATGCAAGGTGTAAACAAATAAAAATATAAGTAAAGTGGAGGTATGGTAAATAAATAAAATGTCTTTTTATACTTACTCAAAAGGTAT